>JARHVA010005202.1:475000-527500 GCA_037957365.1 Torreya grandis | reverse complement strand
ATTTCAACAACAATGTCCATGATTGACCGTTAAAAAAATTCAAAGACAATAAGATAAAAAACTTGTTTCCAATCAACTTAAAAACAAAACTCAATCAATTATAAATAATTTTAGCAAAACATAAAAAAAAATATATCACATCATGAACACTATGTGAATTGTACAAAGCACTAAAATTCATTCAAGGGGAGAAAGAATAAAAACCATCTCAATTACCTCCCAAAGGTAAGAGGCATCTTGATTACCTCCTAGAGGTTTGAGGCATGTCAATTACCTTTGAGAGGTATGAGACATCTCAATTACCTTCCAAAGAGTATGAGGAACACTGTCTATTACCTTCCATAGGTAAAAATAATACCTATAAATTACCTCCTTAGGTAATACAATAACTGGACATCATCATATGTAATAGTGTCACCATACAAATGAACTGAGAAACTTTCATACATAATACCATAGTGTTATAAAAGTATTAAAAGTAATCATATTGTCTCACATCTCTGACAGTCATGTAATTGACATGTTGTTAAATAACATTACTTATAGAGAGTAACCATGTTGAACATATCAAAAATAAATTACATCAGTCCAACTGATGCCAAAACATCATTTTGGATGACATTTTGTACATATACTTATAACTTCAGTTAAAATCTTATGAAGAATATCTGAGTCTCTCTCCATATAGTAATATAATGTCACAAGGTAACATTTAGAAAATATATCGGTTATCATTACTAATCACCACTCAAGAGATTGAATAATATCCATATCATAATAAAGTGGTACTATAGATAAAGTATCCAATACCATTTGACCATAACTAACTATCATGATAACCAAGTGATACAAATGAATGAGACTAACAACTATCAATTCTTACATATGGAATCCTAGTATCAAATAAATATCAATGCAAACATGTTATCTTATATCTCTAACTATAACTTTTCTCAAGTAACATAACTCAAAGGAAATATCATTGTCAAACATAGCTCACTAGTTTTGTCAAGTAAAAATTGTATGCATGTTTGAGTTTTGATCGCTAAAATTGCTATCTATTGTAAACACTAAAAGTATCAAGATGGATTAAGCAATCATTATGGAGATGAAATAGGAAATCAACAACATTACTCATCAATCCATACCCCAAAATATCAAGTTTTTGTAATTCAAAACTAAGGTGTCATAAGATAAAGAAAATAAGGTTTTGTAGGTCTTGATGCATGCATTGAATATGGAATCGCATGCTAAAATATTTTTGAATGTGTAGCATATCATATACTATTAAGATTATGTAATGGTCAATGAAAAATATAAGGTTCATCATTCACATAAGTTAGAATCTATATCCAATGCTAACTATATGGTGTAGACAACTAACATATATAGACTAAATCAAAGTGTACTCGTATCACAAGCTTGTTAATCAAAGAGGAGGAGAAACCATTTACGGTTAGTATTATCTAAAGTTTTAAATTAAATTTTGATATGTTAATGTTATTAACACTCATAGGCTATCTATCACTGTTAAAGTTTTAGACTATTCTCACACAAGTATCCCTTCATCTATAAAATTATGTAATAGTCTTATCATTACCACTTTTATTTTAGCACTATAAGGCTATTTACGATTTTAAAATTGGTTAAGTTATATAAAACCAAATTGAATCTAATAAAGAATCATTTTAACATATTTATTATAAATTTAAAATTCTTTTAAGTAATACACATGTAATAATAATATTATAAATCTCATTAGCCTACCCCTACATACAATCAATCACTATACTTATTAAAGGTATATAAAAGTTATTCACCACTAAATAACATTATTGTCACCAAAATACTAAGGTAATACCATAGTTTTATATCCAAAATCAATAACATATCAAATTATTATTCAATAATTACAATTATAATTAATTTAATGAAAGGTAAACGTAACAACTCTAATCTTAACATCCAATAGAATTAATACGTCTAAGCTAGAATGTGCACACTTAATTCTTAACTAAAGGTAAAAAATGTGTTGGATGTTGAAGACTAAATCAAGATAATCCAAGGTAGGTTTGACATTCATACTTATATTCAAATCATAATATAAACAAACATAATTTCTTATAGGATGTATTCAAATCCAAGCAAGGGTTTATAGAAAACAAATTCTCCAAACCACCTTTATAATGGTGTTAGTAAAAATTACTAGAATACTAAAGAAGTGTATTTTGATAAAATACCACTTAAATACATATATAATTAATACATAATATTTATACATTATTAAAAATTAATAATATATAAATAAATATATATCACACAATAAATACTATACAAAGCACTGACATGAAGTATAAACCTACCAATAAAGCCATCAATTCAAGTAAACTTCACCTAAAACATAAATAATATAGGCACACAACTCAATTTTTTATCTTCACTCATGTAAGTATAATCAAATAGAGAAATATTGTGATGATAAGTTCCATAACTTAATCACAAATTACAAACATAATCCCCAGATTGCCCAGTGTGGAACCTAAGCTCTGATACCAAAATGTAATGCTCAAAATTTTTACCTAAATAAAAACCAAAATTTTTAGTAATTTGTTTTTGTTTCTATTAAATATTCCTCATAAACCTAGATTATTTTATCTATTATTATTGTTCTACATAAATATTTTTATGAATCTCATTCTCTTATTATTTAATCTTGTCTTTTGGGATACTTATTTATTATGTGGCTTCTTCCATTCAACATGATGTATTAATACTAATGTTAAATATTTATTTCATAATATGTATTATTATTACCACTTATAAAACCTTTTATTATTACCTTTAATTTGTTAAATATATTTTAATCATCCTCACTCTATTTTGAGATACAATTACAAATGTTTTCTCATCATGTTGTATTCATAACTGTGTTCAAATAACTATTTTTTTTTTCATCCTATAATTTTACTAACCTTTGTAGTTAAATTAATTTTACCCTTTTTGAAACCATAATCTACAAAATTATCCTTGATATATCTTAGATTAATTAAACTTATTTCAATTATAGACAAATTCATTTAATATGCATGTTTACTTCATATTACATTCACTTTTAATATGTTCATTTATGTCTATGAAAATCTAAAAGCATATTTAAATTCTACTCATTATTTGAAACAAAGCACATTGTAAATAACTTACTTTTTCAATTATAACATTTATATTATATTAATTATATTTAATTCTCCCCTAATATTATCATAAGAAGACTCTTTGTCTTTATTTTTATGAATTATTCTTTATTATGTTATGGAGTCAAGCATGTTTTATATTTGATTTTTTATAATTCAATGATTTTAAATAACATATATCATATATACACTTTCATTTCACTTAGTAACTCATTTACTTAATTACATCATAACTCATCTTTAGTCAATTTTTTTTTTTTTTACACTTTTGTCTCTAAGCTTTAATAAATTTTACCATTTAGTTACTTGTAAAAGATACCTTCATTGGTATGGAGATTATAACATATAAATCTACATTGCTTCTTATAAAAGAATTCAATTGTTAACTATTTAGTTTATTAAATCATTGAGAGTAATAAAACACTTTCATCTTCAATTTGGATTTTGGGTAGTGGAAATTAACTTCTTACTTAATGATCATTAAATTATCAAACCAAAAAAAAATAAAAAAGATTAATCACTTACTGTTAAATTTTTTACAAAGAATTAAGTTATCCTTCTATAATTAAACTACTAGTGGCACTCCAAGAACTAAACATAAATCTTGGAATAAAAAATATAAACACACTTTCTAACAACTTCATATCTCCTTCCATTAAACCCAAGATTGTTTGATTTTTTTTATAAATATTCATAAACGTAACACAATTTTATAAGTGATTACATTATGAACAAATTTAAAAATTGTCACATAATTTATCTAAATGTAAATGAAGTTAACTTGAGTAGTTACTAGAGTAATATTTACCATAAGTATTTTAACAGTCTTATATAATTTAATAAATATTTATTATTATCAAAGTCCCTCTTATTCAAATTAAGATATTTAAATTACAAATATATAAATATAAATTCATTTATAATCAATTCAAAATCATGCTAAAGCTACTACTATAAGAATTAAATAGTTACAAATATAAACAAGACTTATAACTTTATCCACTTTGATTTATTAGAAAATTTTATTACAAAACTTTATATAGGAGACTATTACAATCAAACAACTTAATTTTACTCTATAATCATATCTAACAAAAGTACTAAATTATCTCACTAAATACAGTATTGGAATTTTTCCACTTGCATTAAGACATGATCAACAAAGAGGTTCAACTAAAAAGTTGAGCAAAGAATTTCTACTTCTCAAACTTTTTTATTTTTCTAAATTAATAACAAACTTAATATTATATTTAGTGACAAGTACTATACATATAACTAATTAGTAATAACTTTCTATAACACATCTATTAATTATAATTATTAAACTAGTAATAACAACTTATGAATGTAAATAATTATACAAATCTATTAAGTTAATGAATCAAACTAGTGATCTTATCCCTTATATAATTGGTTACCCTCTAAGATTTCATCAACTATAACATCAATATAAATACTATTGAGATTGTTTGTAATAATTCATGAGTTATAAATTTTAATGTCAAATAATTTATAAATTGACTAGTGTGAGATCTAGTTTTAACTTCATCATAAAAGTTCTCTCAAATGAACTAAATTATCACAAATTTATTAAAGTATTATTATTGATATTATGTACTTGTATAGTTAACAATCAAAATAACCTTTGTTTAAAATTTCACTGATTAAAATTTATATTGAATATTAACATATGAAGGACCATACTCAAATACTTTACACTAAGATAAATAAGTGTTTCAATTCCATAATGTATTCTTATATCGATCAGATATCTCACATTATATATATACATGTTCACTTCCGTATCAAACCTCCATTCCACATCAAAAAAGAAATTTTATATTTATAAATACTTTCAAATCTAATTACCTTATAGTGTTAAATAAGTTGAATTGATAGTATACCTATAGTATAAGCTCTATCAATTTATTGAAAATGTGAAAATATGAGCATATACTATATATGCAATCATCCATTTAATATTTATATAAAATGATCTAAAATCATATAAATTTTTTATTTATTTATCTATATACATGTATATAAGTAATTTGATTTTAGACTCATGATTCATAACACCCAAGTTATTAACGAAGAATAATATAAAATATTATTTTATTCATTCATACACACACACACACACACACACACACA
The DNA here is from genome assembly GCA_037957365.1 of Torreya grandis. NCBI lineage: Eukaryota > Viridiplantae > Streptophyta > Pinopsida > Cupressales > Taxaceae > Torreya > Torreya grandis. The sequence continues at coordinate 522,155 of JARHVA010005202.1, read as the reverse complement.
CACACACAGATATATATATGTATATGTATATATATACATATATATATATTTTTATATACATATATATATATATATATATATACATATATATATATATATATATATATATATATATAATTTTATCCATAATTCATTTTAAATTTTACTTAACATATAAACATATAAATCTATATAATACCTAATTTAATAACATACAAAGGTTTAATATAATATATTACTTTTATTTATAAATATCACTTAATTTAATATTATTATAATATAATATCATTTTACTTCTTTTAAATATATATTACTTACTTTCTTTTCTTTTTTTTTACATAAAAATATACAATTATATATGCTCGACAATAAAACAATAAATTCATATATAAACTAGCTCATAATAGATCTTGTTTTGATCCATAATTGAATATTGTATTAATTCATGCCCTTCCAAATTAATTCTCAACTTAGATTTTTGAATATAAAAACTACGTGTTTAAATTCTCAGTAAATTTTTGTCATACATATACCATGACATAATATTTGTATCTAGAAACCAATAATTATAATATAAAATACTGATCTAAAATATTAGAATATAACATAAATAATCTAAATTGTCATAAAAAAAATTAATATATAGTATATATAAATAACAAAATAAATTGTAATTTATAAAATATAATATAAATTATATATTCTAAATTTTAAATTAATAATATAAAACAAGGAATGAATCATATACATAGATGTATTAAATGATGCATTATAAAATAAAAAATTATATTAAAAAATAAAATTTCATTTAACTTTTCTTTTAAATATATATAAAAAAAATTTGAAACATTATCCTAAGGTTCAGTCGACCACCCATGGCCATTGGCCTACCATTCCAAATGGGGTTTGGGGGCTGGAATGGTACAGTCATGACCTCATCCCCTTCCCCAGACTAATATAAAACAAAGTACCATTATATATATATATATATATATATATATATATATATATATATATATATATATATAAATTTGTTATATTTATTTCAGAAATAAAAGAGATAGATCAGGTGATTTTTAAGAGTGTAGAGTTTGTAATTTCGTGTATTTATTAATTAATTATTTTTCAAACAAAGCATTCCAAAACATCATTTTTATTTTTATTTACTATTCATTTAAAAAAATAATGTAATTTTTGAGAGAAAAAATCCTTTTCTTGATCTATTGAAGTTTCATTTTATTCTCCATTTTTCCTCTTTTCTTCTTCTCTTCTCCCTTGGTCACACCTATAAAAATGGGTCTCTTCTCTTTTTGATTGAATTCAAATGAAAAGATGTATTATTTTGTTATTTTTACTTAGGGTTAGGGTTAACATTTCACTTTTTTTATTCTTTTTTTCTTTTCTTTTAATTATTATTATTAGTTTTATTATTCCCAATGGGTTAGTCATTATTTTTACCTTTATTTGATTAAATTAATTAATATCTTGAAAACACTAGAGAACTAGATAAAATAAGTTTATTATAGAACTAGAAGTATAAATTTAACTTCTATTAATATAAAGATACATATAAATTCAAAAATAATAATATTTAAAAATAATTATTTATCTATTTCAAATTATAAATCAATAGACACATCTATTTATTTAGTCCATGTAATCACTGCATGTCATTTTAATATCTATTTATATCAATATATAATTATTTATAAATTTATTTACATTTAATGATAAATGTTATTTGGGCTCAATTGTCAAAGCAACAAAATTATGATTCCCATATTAAAACCATATATGTTGTCATATACTAAGAAGAATAAAGTTGACTAATTGAGACCAATCATATGTTTATTTAATATCATTAATAATAAATTAATTTATCTATAAAATATTAGTTTAATGACATTTTATTTAATTATTTACAAACACATTTAGGTTTATTAATATATGTTACTTAGGTTTAGATACAAATGAAACACAGTTATTATTTCTATCTTAAATAAAGTTTCATTGTGAAAGTACCTAGAAGATACAAATAGACTACTCGAGACCAAATTAACATAATCTAACCCTACTATGGGTTCTAACCATATATTATAATAAATAAATAAATAAATAAATAACCAATTTTAATAGGTTAAAATTTTCAAAAATTACACATTGATAAGGAAACCCCCAGAAACCAAAGTGATTAATACTTAAAAAAATACAAATGTTACAAGAGTCAACACACCAAGACCAAGACAGTCCTACAAGCTACAAGAAAAGTAATGGGCCTAATACTAATATAACATAATAATATGTTTGAAACAACACCAACCACTCACTATAATATATCTTAGTCACATGTTGAGCTTAGTGACACACTTGACACATCGATCATCCACATGATGACACATCATCAAGAACACTCTAGTGAATCTGAGAGGGGTGTTACACTTGAATCTAGCTAAGTTTGTTAATATTTGTAGTCTTAATGATGGTTTTATTTAGAATATCCCTTTTTATCCTTTCTCTATTAATTTTATTACTTTGGATGTAGTCGCATTTTCTATATATGGTAGCAAGGTGCCCACATCTTGTGTTGGGTATGCTTTATTTTGAAAAGACAATGCCTACTCTAGAATAATGCAAAGTACGGAAGAAAATAATTTACTACCATGCCTTGCATGAACTTCTTATGGTGGATATTTATTTTTCTTATTATGTGGTATAATCGATTGAGGTATTATTTTTTACAAGTGGAGGGAAGGGTTTCTCTATTGTCAAATGCCATGAGAACTTTACTTGGCTAGGTGTTTCATGGCCCTGCCTACTCAAGATCATTTTTAGGACACTGATATTTTAGGTGGGATCATCTCTTCCTTGGCTCAAGGTAATTTATCATAGACCTCCTTCTTAGGCCATTCAAGGTTGAGTGCTCTTAATTGGATCTTTATTGTGAAAAGGAGGAACCTGTTAGTTTTTTTTTGGTTCAAGTTTTCCCTTTCGAGAGGTAGGCCTTTTATGACTAGTTCTTAGTTTGTTCATGGGATAATATTTTTAGGGATTTGTTCAATGCATTATGGGGGTAAATATTTCACCTTGGTTGTTACATCCCTACTTTTTTGCATATAGGCCATCCATTCTCTTCACATCCTATGGGTACATTTTAGATCTTATAGATCCATAATCTTAACATTTAGATATGAAGCTAGGTGGATTATGAACTTCAAATATTATTATTCAAGATTTTTTCCTTATCGCTCCCCAAGCTAGAATCCTAGAAGTAAAATCTTTGTTTACCTATTTTTTTATCCCCTACACCCCATTTTCAAGCTTGGTTTGAGATGTGATTTTATTTAGGGAATTTTTCTCATGGCTTCATTCATAGTTTATGCTCAAGGTCATGATTTATTTTCATATCCAAGAGTAGCCCCTATTTTGTATTGTTTTGGAATGAATTTGGGTTAGATGGGCCTCAAAGAAGTGTAAGAAGGTTTTATGTTATTCTCAATGATCCCATTGGCTGGACTGGTCTCTTTAGAGTAGTTTAAGTGGACAAGAGAGGAGTTCATAGTTTTAAGATTATACCCTGCTAATGGAGGGAAGGGATCTTTTTATCTTTGGACCTGTGCTATTTTGTTCTAGTCCTCAAGTTTGAGGGCTTTTTTCATGACATTTGTAAGAAGGGTTTTAGTCCTCTTTTGGAAATAAGTTTCAAAATTTTCAAGTGTAATCTTCTGAAGAAGACCCCACTCCAACTTAATTTCTTGGAGAATTTATCTAAGTGGAGTCTCATTGGTTTGGACAAAGAATAAAGTAATATGGAGGTATATAGGCTTGTAATCCTTAGGGGAATAAGAGATTATCATAATGTTGGAATGTTTTGTGGATTCCTCCTAGAATCCCTCTCTATAATGTACTAGAGATTCCTAAAGGAATCATTTTTTAGTTGTCTTCATGGATTCCTTGAGTAATCATTCTCTAGGTTTCTTTATAGATTCCTTAAAGAATCCCATTTAAGATTGAATCATTTACTACCTATAGAATCCTTATTCAAATTGTTACTTTTTGGTTTGTTGTCCATTGCTCTCATCATTAGTTAGAAGTGGAGATCTATGAAACTAATATAAAAGGTTCTTTTCTCTCAAAGACCTGGACCACCCCTTATGTCTACATTGGTTCTCGATCTATCTAAACTGGATATTTGGTTCTCAATATTGTCAAAATCAATTACGGAAGGCCTAGGCTTCTTTCTCCATGAGTCTAAGTGATTTTTTAGTCTAGATGAAACTGATTGGTTACAACACCAATTAAAAGCATAAGTTATTCTTTATTGGTTGGTTTGGTTCCTAATCTAGTCAAAATTAGTTATGGGAGGCTTGGGCCTCTTTCTCCTTGAGTCCAGGCTATTTTTTGGTCCATCTAAAACTAGATGGTTCCCACACTAGTTAAAATTAGTTGTGGCTCTTTTATTATTTGTTGTTCATTTGGTTTGGGTGTTTTTTTTCTTGATAAGCTATTCCTTATTTTATATTTAAAAACCTACGGGGAGATCTGGACCTCCTACTATGTCTAAGAATGGATTCCACAGCAATTTTTAGAGGTGGGTTTATCTTAATCCAAACTTATTACTCATAAAACTAATCAATTTTATTCAGATGTTAAAAATTATTTTATCCTAACTTGTGCTACATTTTCACAACCTACTTTTATTCTAAATACTTAAATGAGTAATTCTATGATGTAATTTTTTTATTGAATTAAATTAAAATTCTTTGTTAAATTTTCTCATTAGTGAAATATTATATTTACTTATAATTACATTCTCCTAAACTAATCTATTTATGAAGTGTTTGTATATCATTTTCTAATAGGATTTTTAGCTCCAAAGTTTGATTTTTTCAATGTAAATAGAAATCCTTCTTATAACATTATATCATTTTATGCTTCTTTCCTATAAGTTATTCATGATAACAAATATTGACTATGTTAGTCTAAAATAGCTTTAAGGATTATGCATTTAACATGTTCTATGCTTTACTCTATGGATCTACTCACTATTTTTCAACATTAGTTGAATATATCTTAGCCCATTTTCAATTAAATATAGATATGATAATTATATTGAAAAAATTATCTCAAATCAAATAAAGATCCAATGAAATCATTAGTGATTATATATTTTGATTTATGATAATAATTGTCAAAATGACCTAATAACCATCAGACAGTGAAATTAAAACTATTATTATTTTTGTGTTTGTAATTAAAGGGGTAGGAAGGTCCCTCACCCATTTATTCATAACATAAAAATACTTATAATAGTTACAACAAATGAAAATTTTACATATAAAAAATCCTTTTACAAACTCCAAATAAATTTAAGAAGAAACATTTTCATAAACTTAAAGTCATAATTCCCTAAAACCTAAGCTACAGATAAAAAATATAAAGACTCAAATATGATAAATCATCAAAAATGATCACAAAGAGTCAAATAAAAACTAAATTCTATATAAAATATCAAATCAACCCCAATTAATTAAAATAATACCACAACATTAGATTTTACATCTTTATCAATATCTAAATCTTTATAAAAATTAGAAAATAAAAAAATGACCAAATTTTTTTTCATCTTCCATTAAAAATATATGCATCCACCTTTTTTTTGATGAGATATAATAATCATGTTTCCTAACTCTATGACTTTTAATCCTCGTATATTTTTGTTGGTGACTAATTTACATCCTTTAGAATCTTCTTATTGATGCCTAAAATTCTCGCTCTAGGTGAATAGCCTATTGCTGTTCTAGATTTCTCCCTAAATGAGAAGGGGATTGTTCAAGTCCTCTGATTAAATCTTCACCTATCACAAGGTTAGACCTTTGGATAAGGTTCGTTTCCTTCTCTATTTATCACCTAAACTAAATTTTTACTGGGCAAAGGGAGAGATAAATGGGTAATCACACAAACAAATGTAAAGGAGGTGATGCACTAAAGATGTGATTGTTCATTAACTATATCTAAAATTGTAACAAACACTAATGAGATCAGATATTCAATTTCAAATGGCTATTTATGCATTAGTATTTTGTGAAAAGGTTCACCAAATGATCAATATCTAAAGGAAGTGATTGAGAGGTCTAATTCAAGGCAATAACTAGTCAATGTATCCACATGTTATCTTTAATGAAATGATATTTAACACTAAACATAACTTATAAAACAATATAATTTAGTATCTAGGTGAGATCAGGATTTAACAAGTGAAAAGTTTCTACCACATATGCAAATCAATCTAACATTGACACACTATATTAAAATCATAAAATATAAATACTTTATTCATCTTAAAATGTTACAAAGATCAAATCTGGGTAGAGTTTAGTCATGCCTAAGAGAGGGATTTTCAGGTAATTTTCAAGGATTAGAAGGTTGTATTTATAAAAAAGAGAAGGGAAGAGTGAACTATGTATTGAAAGAGGCCCAACCACTTTCAATGGATTATCACTCTTGAGGATGTTGAGTCATGATCTTATCAATAAGGCATAATTTCAAAGGCTTTACAAAATAATTTAATGCTTCATGATCTTTATCCAGCCACTAGGCCATCATCTTAGGACTCCATGACATTTTCACCTAATCTATTGACAAGGACCAACTCTTCATGCCTTGGAACTATCATAGATTCTTGGTATATTTTGAATGCTTGGATGTACCTTTTATCAAATTTGTAACTAAGCACATATATATCTATAGATTGAAAACTAATCATATTATTAGTTTTCAAGTAGTTCAATCCTTGATATTATTTTGAAAATAAAATGTTGACCTTTGACTAAAATAGGTCTAAAAGACCTATCCTATCATATCAAATGGTGATTATTGATCTTAAAATGTGACCCTCTTTCAATCCTAGATTGCCTTTGAGCTCAAATTATATGTCTTTGGTTTATGTGGGTACAAAATATCTTCTTTGAATTTTGTCAAAAATATCCTAGGCTCAATTTCTCTCATTGGTTATCAATTTATGACTTGGCATTTTGTCTCTTTGGACCTATTCATTCTATTAATATACATGTTCATGGATTCCCTCAAACATCAATCTTATATTAGGACCCATGTGCTTTTGACACCCATCGATATTTTATGTCCCATAGACCATAAAATTTAAGAATTGATGAATTTTTGCTTGAGTTTAAAATTGACTTTTGCACAAGTAGCTTCATCTGTTGGGTCAATTTTGAAGCCTTGGATCTTGAAGTGAAAATTTCATGGGGGAAAAAAACCTTACAAGGGATTATCTAGGTACTAAGAGAAACATGTCAACATGACCCAATGACTTGTGATACTTTTTGAGAAAATATATTAATTACATAAGTTAGCTAGCTAGTTCATTTCTAAGTGATGTCTTGATGACTATCTAACTCCTTAAAAATTTTATTTTGAAATTTTTATTGATATTTTGAAGATATAATGATTTACTAAAGCATTAATAAAACTTGTTCATGACCTAAAATACAAGATTACTTATGAAAATTATCTATATCCTCCATTTACTCTATAGACCTATTTCTCTAATATTAATAGAATCACTTTAAGCTTGATTAAAGTGTTTCAAAAGTTTTGTGAATAACATGATCTTCCTCTTTTTATCATTGGATCCTTATCTAAATTAATAACATTGATGATTCCTTAAAATATCTGTATGTAGGAAAAAAATAGCTAACATAGCCCCCTATGGGAAGCTTTACAGATGTGAGACTCAAATATAGTTTGTAAAGCAACCCCTATGGTTTTAGAATCCATATATTCAAAATGATTTGGGGGTGAAAAGGGGAGAGAGAAACATAAATAACCAAAATAAATATATGGTAATGCATTGATATTTTTAAGAATATTAATCTACAATTGCATAAAATATTTTGAATCTTTAAACATTATAGACTATGAAAGGAGCATATGCATGAATTCAAGTCTATAATGTAAATAATAACCAATACTATAAAAATAGAGAATGGAAATAACATAAAGTAATAAATATTCACTTAGTTTGACAAAGAACACCACATCCTCTTCATTTTTGGGTAGAGAACATCATATAAGAGGACAAAAGACATAATATATAATATTTGATCTTTCCTATGAGGGGTACCTGTTAAGGTTGTAGAAATAAAAAATGCTAGTTAATGCTTCTTCTATTCCAAAAACTAAAAATATTAAAAAATGGTTACTCTTAACAATATTAAAAATAAACAATCTAAATCTCCCTTATAAAATAAAAGAGCCTTACTTATATATGTGCAATAGCCTCTTGAGAGAAAGCCATTTAGAACTAGGCACTTGAACGCATGATGAGGTCTTTACAACTAACTAGGGAGCTCTAACCCATTAGTGCATTTGGTCATCTAAATCTTAGATATGGTGAAACTATAACACTTTATGATGCCCACAATATGCAAAATAAGCATGGTTGTAACACGTATCTACCTTTAGAAATACTTTTGGAATGCTTTTGGAAATAATGGCCCATTTACTTCAGCGAATGGTATAGCTCCTAGGTTTGAGAGGAGAAACCTTTCCTTAGATGAGAATCATGATGCCACATGCAAGGTCCACCTCTTCTTCATTGTAACTTCCTAGTGGGCCACCTTTCCTTCTTCACCAACCAATGGCACTTCTTGGAACTCTAAAAAAAGGAACCTTTACTCTCAAGGAGCATTGTGACACAACATGGAGTGTTAGCACTTGTCCTATAGAATCTAAGCATTCATTTCAAAAATGAGAACAAGGGTACCATGTGTAAAATCTAAATTCCTCATCATTATATTACTAGGACCCATTTACTACCCCCCATCATCCAATGGCACTATGTGAAATCCTAATAAAAATAAATTTTCCTTAGATGAGTGTGAGTTTACCATGTGGAGAGTTGGCACTTCTCCTAGGTAAAATGAGAACTTCTTAAGTCTAATAAGTGTTGGGCCATGATGTGGTAGACATGGAATAAAGTGAAGACTTAATCAAAATACAAAAAGGGACCCAAGAAAACTGAGATCTAGACTTGGGTCACCAAACTCACCAAGCAATTCTAGATAAAAGGCTAACTAATTCAAAATGTACAAAATGTGGATCACAATCCATAGTTCCTTGTGACTCACAGGGCCATCCACATGTGGATGAGAGAACCCAAAATTCTAGTTTTATGGACTAGTCAAAGAAAAAAATTCAAAAAAGAAGGAAACTTGCAATGCTTATAAATCTTAAAGAGCAACCTTAAAAGGCACCCAACCTTCTTCCTTTGGCTTGGTCTTCTTCTTTAGAGCCTCAAAGGCTTTGTGTAGGCTGATGATATCCTTAAAGGATATACTGACTAGGCCTTAAACTATTGCTATTATATGAAACTCTAATTGGGAAAGAGGATGCAGTATGGTCTCCACCTTGGAGATACTTGGTGATTGATCAAGAGTTGTGAACATGATCTAGTCACTCTATTTCTTTTTTAGCATCTCTTTTGTTTTGTCCTATGGGATGACAATGTTTTTCATAAGGAATGGAGAGGGGAGTCCCAAATAGTCTAGATATTTAATGTACCCCTTCATATCTTGGACAACCTTTTCTAAGGCATTGAGAAATGACTTGCATTTTGTTTTTACCTTATTGCAGCTCAAAAAATTATTGACCTTTATCACTATTTGCCTCTGACCAGCCACCCCTATTGCCTATAGGGTCCCATTTATCATGTTTTAAATATTTTTTACAAGGATATATGATTTTTGAACCTTATGGGATACAAAGGCAAGGACCTGGTCTATGGATGTGCTTACCTAAGAGTTTAACTACTATAAGTTTATGATTAACTTGAGTGATGGATTTAAGTTAGTAGCCACATTCTTAATCCTCTCCTAGGTAAGATATATACAACTACTATATCATGGGGAGGATACCTATGGTCTGGGAGTGGGTGGTGAGGTCATTATTTAATTATAGGATCTCTTTGTCCTTGGCTAAGGACTCTTACTATGACTTTTGATATAATTATTGATGCACTCTATTAGAGTTTGAGATACTCTGATAGTTCTACATAAGATCTAACTCCTTTTCTTGTATCTTGGATTCTATGGCTACCTTTTCCTTTTCTAGACTGTTTACCTTGGTCAACAATTTAGCTACTTAAATCTGTAGTTAGGCCCTCTAATTAGCTTTTGCTTAGAAGGTCTCAATGGTTATGTGGATCTAACAGTCAGAACTCACTTTGTTGATCTCTACATCTTTTGTTTTTACCTTAGTATTGAGGTGGTCAATCATAAATTTCAACCTTATGAGTTCCATCTTGGTCTTCCCTAACTAATGACCTACTTTGATATAGTATGTGGTAATAGACTTCTATGTTTCTTCCATTAATTTGACCCTATCATTGGGTCGGGCCTAGTTGAGGTTGAGGTCAATGGCTTGTATTGATTAGACCTATAATTACATTTATTCTTGGGGCTTGAATACTTATGGTACCATGTGTGCAATCATTAGACATTGTTGTATTGGGTTAAATAATGACTTCATATGAGGTATTATTAGTGTCTAGGCCTATTTTGCTCTTTTCTCTTCCACTTAGGCTAGTCAAGCTATTTTGGAAGGCTCAATTTATTGATTGAACTAGTCCTAAACTTAAATATTTTCCCCCATAGAGGGGAATCCTTTTGGAAGGATATAAATAATGGTCACTTATTATTTTAAATTAATGGGCGTTGCTACTTTGAAGGTGAGAGGGTGAAGGGTTAGGATAGATGGAGAAAAAGGTGGAAGTCTATAGAGAGGGGTGGAAGGTGATTATGCCACAATAGATGATGAAATCGATGATGAAGGTGAAAAAATTAGAAATAACACAAGAGAAGTGATTGGATTCACTAAAAAATTTGGCACGAGCTTGGTTATAGGCTAGTGGATGAAAATGGCATAAGGGAGGTGATCAGTTGGGAAGTGGATAGTTTCACAAGCTCGATAGAAATAAAGGAGGGTGATGAGGGAGTGAATAAATAGGTAGAATTTGAAATAAGGGGCTATGAAAAGTGTACCTTATTTTGTGGATGCTTTGGGAAAGGATTGGAAACTCATGTCTCAGGTTGCCTGAGTTGAGATGACCCATTGTGATATACCATGAAGAGACCTACTATTATTACGAGGCAATCGATATGGATATAGAGGAGGTGGCCAAGTTGAATGCCTCTAAACCACTACAACTTCTTATTTCTTTAGAGGGTCATTCTAATCTTCCTTAGAAGGAGTACTCTCTTTTATTTCTTATTCAATAGAGAATTCCCTTCTACCAAAGCTTCCACCTCATGTTATTCATCCCAGAGGTTTTTAAACATTTCATTTATGTCTACATCTTCAAAATTAAAATAAACTTTCTAATTTCCTATCTATATTTCTAATACACATCAATTTTATTATATTTCTAGTCTGTTAGGATGAGTTGTATGCTAAGCCCCTTTGTTAATTTCTTCATGGGGTCAAACTATCAGACTATGTCATAAAAAGACTCACAACTTAGAGGTTTCTAAATATATCTTAGATAGATCCACATAATATTTTATGACATGTTCCACATTTGACATCTATTTTTTGAGGTATGGCTAGGGTCTATGGTTAAGTATGGAGGTAGTCTTCAAAGTGGCTATATGACCAACCGGGTCATAATTTCATTTATCATCGATGAGGTTAAGGTTGAGTTCTACAATATTGAGTATGAATAATAACTCTTACAACATTTTCACCACTATGATGCCTCCTTTTGAGAATGGGGCATCATAAATGGCCTTCTTCTTCTAGCCTATGCCATACACTAATTCTACTATATCAATTTTGTAAGCCAATTCTAAAGCCAAATTACTATCTATCAATAAGCAAGGGAATTGGAAAGGCTCCTCCTCAAATTTGAGAATTTTAATGAATTTTAAATGGTACTTAAAGAAACAATCAATTATAATTCAACCATTAATGAGACATGACCTTTGTCTATCCATCATTTTGAAGATTATGGTCTCTTAATTGAGGTCAATGAGTACTAGGGATAAGAAGAGCTTTGAGAACTCATAGTAAACATGCATGATTGATAAGATGTGGGTCCACGCTATGATGGGGATCATCATGTTAGGATGGGTATTTATCTCAATGGATTGTAAAGTAAAGTATGAAGAGAAGATGTAAGAGTGATAAAATAGGATGAGGTGAAAGAGGAAGGAGGAATACTAGAAGGTATTTAGTGTCAAAAATCTCTCTAGTTCATTTTAAATTCTAGTGGTGATGGAATTTACAAACTTCATACTATACACCTCCTTGCTCACTCTATTCAACAAGAAGACTAACCCCAATTAGAAACTGACAATGTTGCCATTTGAGTCAATCCCAAAGATAAATTATAACATACAAATGGCATATTTTACATCCTACATCTTAAAGCTTACAAGGCTGATGGGTAGAGAAGGTGCATCAATGCAATTACTCTTGAAGATTAAATTAAGGACCTTTATCTTATACACCTAGGTATCCAAAAAATTCTATAGGTTCTCCATATTTTAGACATTAGTGTTAGTGTCTCTCAGGAATTAGAGCATCTCCCTTATGGCATCAACACTGACATCTACTTTTAGGTGGTTGTTTCATGTGATAATGCTAGTGTTAGCATTGTACCTATCTATGTAGAGGGAAATGATCTCTGGACATGGGTGCACATGAAGAACCATGTACTATACCAACATGGAGTTCCATATTCTATATCAAAATGACTCATAGTCATTACTCTACACTTTTTTGATCATCTGAGCATGGGCACAGTCTCTCATGTTCAAGTTTTTAGCCAATTTAGGGTCATATGTTTCATCTACATAATCCATAATTGGTTTGTGGTCTCTATAGTTCCCTTTGGATATATATTTGACATTTAACACTTTTATCTTTGACCAAGAAAAATTAGAAACATATGATTTGCTTACTGCATAATTTGGGGGAAAGTCTCCTTGACCACTTGACACATGGTTTATCTACTTCATTCGAAACTTTCCACTACCAGATGAGGATGCAGAAGTCTTTATTCTAATGAATTCTTCTAAAATTTATATGCACTTGAAATAAAATTATAGATATTGGTTCTTCACTCAAAACTTTGTCAATTATTGGCTCAATACTCTTTATTTGACTTGGTGCTATTAAAATTGTTAAAGAATTTAAGTGTTTGACCTAATGAGGAGATTGGTATTTATAATTCCAATGTTTTTAGGCATCATCATTATACAAAAAAATGAATTTATTCACCCCATAAATGTTGATGGTGACACATGTTTGAGGAGTAACTTGTAAGAGATTTTATGATGATCCTTTTGAAGAATCATGAAATATGAAGTCTCTAACATTAATGGTAGGAGGAGTGGGCAGATAATGATATTTTAGAGAATGTTTAAAAAATAAGGAGAACCAGGGTGTAGATACCTAGAAATGGAATGAGTCACTTGTACCAATGACACTTCTTCAAATAGAAACAATAATGAATAAAGTTAAATGAGAAAACAAAGGGAAACAATAAAGAAAGGAAAGTAACTTAACTATATATAAGGGGAAGCCTAGTAAATTAGTTGAAGTGTTTCAAGTTGATTCCATTAACTATAATCATGAATGCATTTCCATCTCCATCTTCCAAATCAAATGCATTACTTTGTCTATTGTTAATGATGAAAAATGGCCCACTCCATAGAGAAAACAATTTTTCATGTTGGTTTAGCTTCATGGACCTTTGATCATATTTGAGGACCAAGTCCCCTAGTTTAAATCCTAGGTTTGATGATTTCTTATCAAACCATCACTCGAACGCTTGTTGTTAGGTGACCTTCACATTGCTCACTTACTTTCTTGCTATTTGGAGTTTTATTAATTTCACCAGCCTAATGTCTATCACTTTATTTTTAATTATTTTTAGCACATTTAAAAGCTATAAGGTAAGGATTTGTATTGGTATGGGAATGACCACTTCATTCACATATACTAGTTCATATGGGAATGTCTTAAAGATTTACATCAGAGTAATTCAGTTAGCCCATAGGGCTATTTTTACATGCATATGCCACTCCCTTAGTTTTATTGCACCCATCCTTTTTATTAGCCTAATGAGATTCTTATTTTTTGATTCGGCCAACCTATTCCCTTATGGGTAATAGTTTTATGAAGTCTTTATGAAAATTCTATTTCAAATCCCAATATTTGAAATCTTAGAGCTAAGGAAGGATTTCAAGCTATCTAAAATGATCAATTTTAGGTGGGATAAACCATGTTATTAGTTCCTCAAGGAAGTTTAGGATCATATTTTTAGTTTCCTCCTTCATTTGGGCTATACCTTAGTCTACCTAGTGAAGTAGTTAGTGGCTATAATCATCTATTTGTGTTCTATATTAGAGATGGGATTGATCATCCCAATGAAATCCAAACCCCACTATGTGAAGGGTTCATCAATCATAATTAGATTTAATGGCATGGATGAATTCTTTCACTTGTTCATGAAGAATTAACATTTTTAGCATTTCTTAACTACTTGATGGTAATCTACAAACATGGTTATCTAGTAGTATCTTATATGCATGATCTTAGTCATGGTGTTATTTAATGAGAAATGTGCACTTTGAGGTGAAAAATGCATATCTTAGAGGATATTCTTAGCTTGGTGATTTTTGATGCATCGAATCAAATATCTATCAAAGTTCCTCTTAAATAAGACTCCTTAAACCAACTTGTAACTAGTCCTTTGTAACTTGTAGGATCACCTTTTATTTTCAAGGAAACCATAAGGATATCATTTAGTTTGCATGAATTGGGTTTTATTAGTAACCTGAGACTCATTGATTTCATATTAATTCAATAGAACCATTTTTGATGTGTTCTATCCTTCTATCAGGGCATCTGTGCATTAGGACAACTATTCATATAGTCCTCTTCCCTAGATCACCTTGGTTGGCTTAAATTTAATGTCATATTCTATGACCTTGGTGATCCAATTGGCCATTTTTTAATGATCTCTCCTTCCATTATATATTCCTTGATGCTAGAATGCATGACATACACCATTATCTTGCTTCCCACTATAAGATGCCTAAAGTTTTTGATGCCCTTAACTATGGATAAAGCCTAATTTTTAAAAAAAATATACTTGGTCTCATACCTACTCAATTTTTTTGAACAAAAAGTGATTGGATGCTCACTAATTCCTTTTTCCTCATTTTGAGTTAGCACAACTTCTAGGTTATGCTCACTCCCATTGAAATACATGATGAAATCTTTAGAAAAGTCAAGATTGACTAGCATGGGGGTAGTTGATATCACTTATTTAATTATGTCAAACCCATTTCTTCCTTTTGTGGTCCATTTGAAAATCTGGTCTTTCTTTAACATCAATGTGATTGGCTTTACCAATCCCATGAAGTCAGATATGAACTTGTGAATGAAAATGATCTTTCCCAAGAAATATTGGACCCCCTTCTTATTTAACAATAAGGCTAGGTCCCTAATGGACTTTACTCATTATAGATCAATGGTGATCCCTTCCTTGGATACCATGTATTTGACTAACTTGCCTTGTGGGAATCCAAAAAACACATTTCTTGGGGTTAAGAAACACCTCAAACTCTTGGAATTTTTAGAAAACCTTATCTAAATGATTAAAATGATATTTTTTCTTCTTGGAGAATATAGTGATATCATATAAGTATATGAGGATTATCATATTGATTAGGCCTTTAAAGGCTATATCCATAGCTCATTAGAAATTATCCCCTACATTAGAGATGCCAAAAGGCATCTTCACATAAGTAAAGTTTCCCCACTTTGTGATAAAATTAGTCCTATGTTGATCATATTCATTGACCCACACTTGGTTATATCTTGATAGCCCATCTAGTAGAGATAACATTTCCACACCTACTACTATGTAGAGGATCTATTCCATTGAAGGAAGGGGGTTAATGATCCTTAAGGGATAACTTATTTAAGTCTCTAAAATCTACACACAACCTTATCTATCCATTATTATTTCTTAATGGAACTAAGCTAGATACCTAAGTTGAATTCTTGATTGGGTATATGATTCTTGAGTTGTTTAATTTATTCAATTCTTGAGCCATGAGAGACTCAATCTTTAGGTTTACCAACCTTTGATATTACTAGAAAATCTTGGCTCCTTATATCATTTTATGGTGTGTTGGGTAGCCTCACGATCATACCCTTTCTAATCATCATAGGTCCATGCCATGAACCCTTCATACTTATTACAAAAAGAAATCAATCATTCCTTATCTTATTGGGGAACTTCCTTCCAAACCTTTAGTTTTATTCCATCCCTAACATTGGGCTCAAATTAGTACCTATATTTACAAAAAACTTCCATTTGTCATTCCTTGCATCATCAAAGACAAATAAATTCTTCAAGGTGATCAGCCATTTTAGAAGTTTGTTGGGTTTTAGTTACATGATCTAGTCCCCATAGGCTTCCACAATCTTTGGTTACAGCTAATCTATGAATTCACATGATTGCTGAAGGAACATGGCAATATGGGCATCATTTGAATAGTTGCCATTTTTGGTTATTGTTGGTAATAATGGTTCTAATGATTACCTACTTTGCTAGTTCATTAGTGAACAAATATTTTGTTAGGTCAAACTAGGAATCGATCATCACCAGCCTATCTACCTCCACATTCATTGTCCTAGGAATGATTTGAATGTTGAAAACATAAAACGATTTGATAGAATCCCATATCCAGTGATGGTAGGACCTCATGCACACATTCTTATTAGTTGGGACCCATCTCACTTGTCTTACCACTAACTAATTTATAATATATGAATAATTTTAACTACTTTATTCCCATACACTTGATAAGGATGAGGCCATAGACTAGTGCTTCATATTCAGCTTCATTATTTATGCATGAAAATTAGAATCAAAAGGCTCAAAGGGTACCTTTTCTAGTTGGATATACTAACTAGATGCTTGTTCCAGAGCTAGTTTTTTACTTTACACCATCAAAATGTAGAGTCCAAAAGTTGGAATTGTTTTTATACTCTTTGCTTTGATCATCCTCCTTCATGACCTTGAGGATAGCCTAATTTACATCATGAATTACATGATTCCCAAGGCTAGTGGTGTCAAAGTTTATAAAATTATCATTCTCAATAAATTCATTAATGAGGACTTTTTCCTTCGAGCTCCTATTATTTGTGACTCCTTCTTCAAGAATTTCTACATCATGTGTTTTCCTCTTTGAAAACAAAGTGTACATCACTTTGAATTTCATCATAACATCATCTGCTATGTGTTTTGGGTGTAGTGGATTTGATAACACCTTTAATTTTGACCCATATTTGGTCTTGAGGATCAAGTGGGACCAATCCAATGATAGTTATATTCCTATTTTGGCAATGAAATATCTTGATAGACATAGCACAAAGACTGGCATGATGTCTATCATTACAACTTATTTTGATACAATAATGCTAGGAGAAGAATATAAGGTGAGAGTAAGAGACTTGATGATAAATATGGTTTGAATTTTCTTCCCATCCAACTATACTAATATTTTATTCAAAGGCTCAAACTGTAATTATAGTGCGTCTATGATCTTCTTAGGCATCACCATAGTGCTAGCACTAAAATTTGTTGTGGAATAATGCAATAACTTCTTCCCCATGATAATCATCAAAAAAAAATGGGGTAGGTTTTCTCTTACATACCCCCTGTTTAGATTTGACAAATGTAGATGGTGATTAGGGTTGTGCACCTAGCTTCCTTTCCCATTGTCTGTGTAAGCTCCATAACTAGTTTTCCTTATACATTATTCTTTTGGTCCTCCAAGGCTTCTTTTAGTGGAGACTTTTGCTTAGGGATAAACATGACATCTTAGAGAGAAATGTTAGCTATAACTTTCTTTAGTTTTTACACCACATTATATGACCCCAGAGGTGGGACCTCGGGATCTTTTACCTTGTTTGGTGTTTTTTTACTCTAATCTTGATATGTTAGAGGTGGTGGTTAGGGTCCCAAACTAATATCAAATATCAATTTATACCTTATGAATTCTTATTAGGTCTCGACTAATCTCTTTTTGGATTAGATGAAATAGTCTAATCAAACTTGTGGAGCTTTGTGCATGGGGATATAATTCACATAGACCATATCTTCACCTTCTACCCAAGATAAAAGTACATGCTCCAAGGTTATCTCCTCCTCTTATTCCAATGGCATTTATCGTATCTATGCCATTAAGATAGAATTATCAATACCTAGGGATTGGTATTTGTAGGAGGTTGAGTCAGATGTTTTTCCTTGTCTTCATTTCTCAATAACCTTATACTTTAGATTGCCTCACAAATAATTTTGGTGTATGTGGGAATCATTACATGGGAAGCACCATGAATTTAAATCATCCACTAAGTTATTTTTGCCTACAAATAGTTCTCTATTTGAAATTGGTGATACCATTTATAAAGGATTAGGAACTAAAATGATTTGATTCATAGGTCACATGTGATGTTTTAGCACTTGATGATTTAGTGTCTAGTGATTCAGCTTCTATTTCTCCTAGTATTGTTTATTCTAGTAGGGCACTCTCCTTTCTTGGTAGTTTTGAAAAGGGGGATTCAAAGGCATAACTTGCTACCTTTTGAGATTTATGATCTTATTGGAGAAGTTCCATAGGATTCTCTTCTTATTGCTCATCTCCATAGCTAGCAAGGATGAAGAGGATGTGCTTTCTTGAGTAGGCAAATATACATATATGAAAAGTGGTACTTACAAGATGCTTGGCTACTCCTCTTGTAAT
The DNA here is from genome assembly GCA_037957365.1 of Torreya grandis. Taxonomy (NCBI): domain Eukaryota; kingdom Viridiplantae; phylum Streptophyta; class Pinopsida; order Cupressales; family Taxaceae; genus Torreya; species Torreya grandis. Next base: position 503,331 of record JARHVA010005202.1, on the reverse strand, counting down.
GGTGTTGATATTTTTTAGAACATTGGCATCAGTGGCCATGAAGGAAACTTTCCAACATCTATTAAGTTCTTCTCTACTCTGATTGCTATGTCATATGCATCCAATAACATCTTGCCTCTAAGATTTGAATCATGATAAAAATGTATGAGTTGAATGCCTTGAGGTAGAAGACAATGGTCATACCTATAAGTGATTAATCTATTATTAGGATCCTTTTCCATGACTTGTCTAACATGGTATTAAAATATATAATAGCCACTTATGAGGATTTCTTAATAGTTATTAGTTATTTTAGGAGAGATGACCGATCCACTTTCTCATTATATCATTCGAATAATCTATTACCTAAGTCATCCTAGGTGGTGATGGAGTTGGGAGGTAAAGATCAGTACCATTCGAGAGCTCACTCTTTGAACAAAGTGGCTAGTATCTTTAAGGCCACATTTTACTATGTGACACAGTGCACTATGCATAAATTCATAACATCATGGAGATGTTATGCTATATTCTAGAAATTTTCTTGTGATAATTTAGGGAGTGATTTTTAGGTTTTTACTAGAATAGGGTCCCATATAGCTGAGGGTACTAGAGGGATAAGTGGGCTGCCATTATTCCATTCTATGAACTTCCTTGGTGGGCCTTAAATATCCATCTATTGATTTTATTGATTAGCACTAGATCCCATGATCCTTTGGTGAGTTAGAGCTCCTAGAGGTGGTGATAATAAGCCTATATTTTTCACAATTTATTACATTGTAATGGGCCTATGGATCATACACTTTAAATTCTAATCAGGTGATTAGTTGTTGGGTCCCATTGACCATGCCATAAAAGAAAAACTATTAATGCCTAAAAATATCACTCTAGGTAAATAACCTTATGTGTGAAGTTTTAAATATGTGAGACTCAAATGTAGTCTCTAAAGAAACATCTAGGTTTTTAGAAGCCAACTCTTTGAATTGATGTTGGGATGTAAAGGGGAGATAAAAACACAAATAGCTGAAATAAATCTATCTAAGGCAATGCATTGAGATATTTTAGAATATTAATCTACAATTTCATAAAATAGCTTGAATTGTTGAACTTTATAGACTATTAAAGGAGCATATGCATGAATTCAAATCTATAGTGTAAATAAGAACCATTACTATAGAAGCAAAGAATGGAAAGAATAGATAGTAATAAATATTCACTTAGTTTGACATAGAACACCACATCTTATTTGGGTAGAAAACATCATACAAGAGCCCAAAAGGCATATTATACAATATTTGATCTTTCCCATGAGGGGTACCTGTTAAGGTTGTAGAAATGAAAAATGATATTTGTTTCTACTTCTATTATAAAAACTAAAACAATTACAAAATGGATAATTTTGACAATAATCAAATCAAAAAATCCATAACCCCCTTACAAAAGAAAAAAACCCTACTTATATAGGTGTAATAGCCTCTTGAGAGAATGACACCTAGAACAATGCACTTGCACCCATGATGAGGTTGTTATAATTGACTATGGAGCTCTAGCTCATGAGTGTAGTTGGCCTTCTAAATCCCAAATATAACATAACTATAATGCCTTATGATGACCATAATTATTAGAAGAAACATGGTGGTGATATGTGTCTACCTCTATAACTACTTTTATAATTTTGTTTGAAATGGGGGACCAATTTCTTTGGACAATGGCACAACTCCTAGGTTTGATAGAAGAAACCTTACCTTAGATGAGTTCCATGACACCACATGGAAGGTTTTCTTCTTCTTCATTGTCACTACTTGGTGGGCCAACTTTCCTTCTTTTCCAACCAATGGCACTACCTGAAGCTATGACAAAAGTAACCTTTACTCTTGGGTAAAATCATGATGCCATGTGGAGGGCTAATACTTGTCCTTGAGAAGTCAAGAATTCATTTTAAAATATGATCACAGGGGCATGATGTGGAAAATTAGTGTTCCTCTTCATTATAATAGTGGGCCCCATTTACTACCACCTATCATCCAATGTCACCGCATGAAATCCTAATAAAAAATCTCCCTTGGATGAGCTCTCATTCACCATGTGGAGAGATGGTGCTTCTCCTAAGCAAACAAAGAACTTCTTGAGTTTAACAAGCACTGGGACACCATGTGACAACTTTATAAGGAATTTGATACCTAATAAAAATATGAAAAGGGACCCAAAAAATCTAAGACCAAGACTTGGGTCTCTAAACTTGTCGCGTACATTTTAGATAAAAGGCCAACTACTTTAACAAGTAAAAAATGTGGATCACAATCCACACTTTCAAATTGTAATATCTAAAAAAATAGCAAGCTTTAATAGAGAGATTTTTAAAATATCAAAAACCCTTCTATAAATAAATATCGATGCACACCTTCCAATATTTAACACGATCTTCTATTAAGGAAGAGGATTTAATAAAAGATTCAGAAGGAAACACTACTTATAGCTTCCCCAAATATTTTAGATATTTGATTTTATCATAAGAATATTCCAAAGTAAAATTAACAAAATCAATCTTCATGTTTATGAAATTAATCATTCCATTTTCACCATGTATCATTCCTACCCTTATTAATTCTTGAAAACATAAAAATCCCCTTTTCTTTATGTAAGATTACATTGAACATTAAACTGTATACACATGATATATTTATCTTTTATCATTTATAAACACTTTATTATATAAGAACCTATCAATTTTTAATATCTCTAAGTGCACACCTTAAATGATGTACTAATAAAGTGGTAGAAAATCCTTTGAACTTTGATTGCCAATATTACATTAATATATTCATTCTAGCTTCCTCATTATTGATCCCCTATGTTATCTCCTTCCATATTATATCCTCTATCTATATCAACACCTATATTTCCTACTATATCGATATGGTCTAATGTTGTCTTATATGACACATGTCCCTCACCTGCTACATTATCTTAATCAATTTATATTTAAATGTGTCGACGTAATATTTGTAACTGTATTCACCTAGCTAATGTAGTTTAAGGTCTATCATACCCATTTGAACTACAACATGGCTAGCTGATGAAATTAGCTTAAATTTTAAGAGAGGTTAAGGATATTTAACACTATAAATACAATTCACCATTTCATTCTAATAGAGAGAAACATTTATTTTGCATTTCCATTGATCTCATTTATGCCTTAGATCTACACTTGTAGGAGTTATTTCTTAGGATTTTTCTTAAAGGAAAACTTGTTTTGTGTAGTCCTGGAGATTCATTAGGATGAGTACTTTTAGCCCAGATCTTGATTCAACCTTTTAGATATTTATAACAACAAAAATATATTTCAAATCACTAGTGGCCAAGGGGGACATTAAGGCTTAATGGGTCCTCTTCAAGCAAGTATATTCTAACTCTAGTTATTTCATTTAATAGATATAAGTTACATAATTATTTATTTAATGAATTTATATCTTCATGTTTAATATTTATATACACTTATACTTAGTGTGACTATAGTATTGTTTGAACTTTCCATCTATCCAATTTAGGTATCCTAGGATCCATTTGTACACCATGGATCTATACCCATTTCCATATGATTCTAACCCTTCCCTTTACTTAAATTACTTATTTGTAATATTATACGAATTATTAAAAAAAATCTAGTTATATCTATTTCATTGTGTTATTAGTCTAAATGCTTTGGAACCCTTTCATTTGACATTGTGTTGTACATGCTCTTATTGATAAGTCTCCAGATCATCATTGATCTTTATTTTATTAACCTTGTTTGAATCTAGATCTTTATACAAAGGATAGTTGATGGTTAATCCTATACCTTTACATACATTCTAGTGAATTCAATGAAAATATTATCATTACCTTCACCTCTTTAATCAATTGTATTAGATAGTTTGATACAATTTTTTAGTAGTATTATTTTTAGTAAACTATATGAAATAGGCCAATACAACTTTTTGTGTTTTTCTCCCTTCATAAATTGTGTGGAATAAATCAATCTAATTATGTATTTACATCTTTTAAATTCCATTGTATTGAATAATGGAAAATAATTTTGTCCTCAAATTTATCCTATCCAACTTCATTGGCTAGTTTGATCCAATTTTTTATTAATTTCCTTTCTAGGAAAACTATATTGAACAACTTGATAAATTTTGTTTCTAGTTTATAGTTCTAACCCTTTTCATCCAATTTTATCATCTAGGTGTGATTCATTTTTATTTTCATATTTTTTCTAGTAAACTAAATCAATTAACTCAATATAGTTTTACCCCTACTAGTAATTATGTGTGCATATATTGCATTGATTAGCTCGATAATGTTTTTTAAATTCTGTATAACTGCATCAATCAACACTAACACAATTGTGTTTGGGTACCTTTCAAGTATAATAAAAAAATCATTAAAAAAACATAGTCAAATATGTAATTTTAAGTTGATTTTATATTTATTTTAATTATTTTAACGCTATAATTTGGTTTTTGATATTGAATTTATAAACTTATTTTCTATTTGTTTGGATTTCCCTAGAAACTATGATATGTTAGTTTTCAATCTACTTAACTACTATTGTGAAGGGATACATGGTGTTTTATTTGGAGACATGGTAGCATGAAAGTATTTCCCCAATAATCATATTCATATTACATAGATAAATATATATTTTAGTTTCCATGTGCCTCATGGTATATTATAATCACTTATGATTCCATTTCTATTTAACCTTATGAATCTAACCAGCCATTTGATTTTATAGTGCATTGGTAAATGGTTAGTCCTATGAAGTTATATTTAACTTTCCTTCAAAACCAAATTTATAAGGTTAAAATTTTTATTCTACCTCTTTAGTTAGAACTCTGAAACATTAGGTCAACACTATTCAATGTATGATAAAGTATCCTTGAGATTATATAATATTAAACAAGTCCTTTTCTTACATCTACCTAATCTTACTTTCAAATATATAATTATCAAAAATAATTAAATTCACAATTTGTTGCTTATTTTTAATGTGGTCTTACGTACTACATCAACCAAGGTTGATAGAGTTTTGTGTTGTGTGTTATAAATACATCAAAAAATATTGATATAGTTACCTATGTGTTTAGAATACATCAAACAACTCAATATATTCCTTTGTATTTAACATCCTACATTCATTTAATTTTAAGAATACATCAAAAAAATTGATATAGTATGTTTCCTATCATTTACTTATAATGCTACATCAAACAGATCAATACAACCTATTTCTTGTTATTTACTTGTAAGGTTGCATCAAATAACTTGATATAGTCTATTTACTAATATTTTCACTTTTCCCAGACTAGATTACATCAAACAATGCAATACAATTTATGTGTCTTTTCCAGCCTTCCTACTAGACTACATCAACTAATCTAATATAGTCTTTATGTCTTATACTTTTACATCAAACTAAATTATATAGTTCTAATTCTTCCCATTTCACTTTATAACTACATCGAGTTGGCAAATATAGTATATTTTTTAGTTTAGTTACATCAATCAACACACATTAGTTTATACCCTCACCTTAAATCATGAAGTATATTTTTCTAATTTTGAATAGGGAACACAACATGACATGATAGACTTAACTAATTCCCATAGATTTTATAAGTATCATTATAAAATTATAAAAAACTAAGATAAAATCAACTATCATGTGACTACTAGGAATACAAACTATGAGTAACTCATTACTCCCCAACCTCTTGATTCACTCAATAATCCCCCTCATACCTATTGTAGAGGATGAGTGTGATCTTGAGTATACTTATAAAATGAAAATTCTCATTAAAAATCTTGATCATAGGGGAAATTAATCTATAATAATGTATAACCTCATGAAGGGACCTCGCATAGGATGTCTCCATTCACCTGCACATATCTTTTATATAGGAATTGGGGAAAGACACTACATGACTTCTTGCCTTCCTTCTTCCTCAAACATGCCTAGTACTACTACTAACATGGAAGCTATTTCCTTTATTGAACCTAATAAAATTTATCATATTAACATTGACATTAATGATACCACCAGTGCATCTCAAGATGCCACTTTTATCTAAAAATCTCTTGATAATAATCAAATCTTGTTTTAATCCATGAATGAAATGGATATATTCTAGATGAATAATGCCAGTAAAATGTTGTTAATATAAATTCAAGTCTTGAAATTAAAAATTTATCCTCAAAAATATCAATTGGGATTGGAAAATACAAATCCCCCCTTTCTCCACACCTTAGATATGAACATGGTAATCTCATTCCACAACCCATAGTTATAAATAAAGTAATCAAGAATCTTAAAAATGAATCATTAATTCCTCAAATTAAAAACATAGACATAGGAAATATCACTTATAATATCATTTATCATGGATCCACTTATCCTAATTTTGAATTTTAAATATTTTGGTAACCTTTGAAAACATTGGATTACACTAAAAACATTTGCATCTACCAAACGTCTAGCTAAAACCTTCTCATGTGATGATCTATATTGGTATAATAAAGTTAAATATAATAAAATCACTAGATTATAATATGTATTTAATTAACTATTTCAAGAATTTAAAACCAATGATCTTCATTAAAATATTTTATCACATTTCACTAATTGCAAACAAGTGAAATCTGAAATTGCCTAAGTATTCATTAAACATTGGAAATCCTTACATATAAGGGCTGAAAACAACATGTCATAAAGAAACCTATTCCACTTGTTTACTAATTATATACATCATAAAATTAATATATATTCATGACAATATCTCCAAAATATTTTAAATAGCCCCTTGATGAAGCTAAATGCCAAGATTTCCTCATAAGAAAATTTAAGCCTTCCCAACCTACATAGGGAACTCACATACTTATAAAATATAAAAACAAACATGATACCAATGATGGTGTGATGGATACATATTATTACACACACACCATTCATATTATTCTTATCATATTATCTAATGAAGTGACTCTTTTCTAGCCTTTCACAATAATTCCTTTCAAACCTTCTCATTCCTCTTCATCAGCATATGTAAACAATATTGATGTTCACAAGGATATTTACTTATATAAAATTAAAATACATATTATTAAAACTTAATATATATAATTTTGTTCTTACTACCCTTAAAAACATTTATATTATCCCTAAAAAAATTTGGTATTATGCAAGTTAAGGAAATTCTCCTAAAACATGTAGGCAACTTATGAACTTTTATCTTGAATTTTTCTACAGTCCCCACTTTGATCAAGAAACTATGATAAAATAATTTAAATAATCCTATGATAAGGTAGATAAATCCCATGACTCCAAATTCAAAAATTATTCTCTCAATCATGATAATTCTCACCTTGCCATCTATAAATATCCACTCCCAAACCATCAAACTACTACTACTACTCAATATCCTACCTCCAATGTTGTTAAAGCTTCTGTTGATCCTCACTCTTATACCATTGATGAAAACATGGTCAACATGAAAAAAATTAATAATTATCTTAAAAATTTATCCCTACCCAAATTCTAATTATACTAATTTTTCCACTTATATAACCATTCAATACATACATCCATCTCATTTCATGGATGTTGACTATGTAAAAACCACTTCTTAACTTTTATGACTACATTAATCATTTTGATGTAATCACCTTATATAATGACCATTATAAATATTTTGAACATGTTGATACATTTTTTAATTCATTATTTCACTATATTATCCAAACTAAGATAATTCATTTATTTTTATACCTACTTAATTATTACATTAGCCAACTTGATCCAGTCAACTATTCCTAAACCAGAATTGATGACATATATTGACTCAAAGTAGTCTATTATTGTTCAAAATCCCATAAAAACTATAGGTACCAAATTTATGTATTCATACACCCATAATTCCTCTTAGAATACTACATTAACTATATCAATGTAGGTAGTTTCCATGTCTCTTGCAAAAAAACTACATTAGTCGAGTAAAGACCACATAATTATTTTTTTTACTCAATGTAACTATACTTCAAATTGTACCTCAATTTATTTAATTTAACATCACGTTCCTTTATCTTATTTTATCTCCATTATCTTGGGGAATGGAACCTAATTACATAACGTTTTCAACTATCCTCTCAAATTCATTTCATTAAGTTCATGAGGACTTCCCCTCATCATCGTAATCTATTGATACAAATTTTATTCAAAATGAACATCCCTAGACATCCACATATGGATAAATAACATACCTTGCATAGGTATTAGGATAATATGATTTAACATTGTGAATAAATGTCCATTCAAGTTGAAGAAACTTTAAATACATCTTTCTCACTTAAATTCCCTATTGATTTCATGATCCTCAATGAAATATTACTTCATGTGAATCATCCTCCTCTATTAATTAGTGTTAAAATTTGTGAAATTAAATTCAAACATTCCTTGATTGATTAAGGGAACTTGTTTTACCTCCCTTGTCTTCCTTAAAACTCTTGGGTACTCTGAATGTAACCTTAAAATTACCCAAAGCATGTCCCATGGCTATGATAGAAGATAACTATCTCAAATTAGTTTTGTGTGGATCCATATCATGGTAATTCACATGATAATTTAATTTGAGTTAATTATAATCAAATTTTCATTATTATATAATATTTTACTTGGTTAACCCTTGATGCATCGCATGAGAGCTATCACCTCTCCTATAAGATAGTTTGTTGAATTTACCCACAATAGATCTATATATAAGATTCAAGGTGAAAGTAAACCTTGAAATTTTGAAAATTTCCAAGACAATGGTTTATTTGAAACATCTACCCTTAAATCCTTTTCTATCATTCCATTTTTTGAATATCAATGTTTCAACTATCTCGTCAATTATAACCATAGATATAGTGGGGACCCTAAACTTATGGGAAATATACCACTTAACCTCTTAGATTGTAATGATGATGAGCCTAATGAGATCATTTATAATATCAAAACATTATATCACATTTCTATCATTATCACTCATTGACCACCTTCTTTGTAACCTCATTCTTGTAAGAATTTAATTGAATTTTTTAACCATTTGATAGTTATGCTTAACAAGGTGACTCTCTACTCCTCTTTAATCATCATAGTGATTGATGCCTTATATATTGATCTCCACACACCTAATTATGATGATGTATATTCCATATATCACCCTTTTTTGGATATTTATTCTAAACACAAGGACATGCAAATACTTTGTTATTGATATTCCTTACAACATTATTATGAAGCTACTTTACATTTACATAGTATTCAACTAGTTGATGTCATTACTTTTCCATATACTACAATTGACATTATTTCTCATTTAATTTATGTTCATAAGTTTGATATGGTTAGGTACCAGCTTAATCACATTATAATATTGTCACTTTATATCCTCTTTAGAGTATGTTCCTTGATCATGCCATGATATGACCTTATCAGGTCCCCAAAAAATATTTAAAGTATCCTTCATCTTGAGATGTTAGCCACACTACTTTGACCCATACCAAGGTAGTATCATACAAATCTAATTATATCACATAGTCATGATCCTACTCTTATATGATTCAATGATGATGATCTATTTAATGAGGTCCCAAATAGGCCCCAACATGACGCCCCATGTAGATAATGAGAATATGAATGATATTATGAGTTTCATATAAAATCTAGTAATTGGGATAAGGATTTTCAACCATACTAGATATTAATATAATATTAGTATTAATAAGGCTTAGTTCTTGATATATAATTAACCTACATGGTCTGCGAATCCTAACCACACTTATTGCTTTCATGGCATGACTATGTATACTTTGACCCACTTTTGAGTTCTTTGAAAATACATTAATGTGTTTCATCTTGAAGCAAGCCAACCTTTTATTGACCAAAACCTACCACCTCCAAATATATATCCTGAGCATATCCCCAAGCATGGTGAATTTATCAATGTGATACACACTATATAGACAAATGTATAGTACTCAAACAACATTTCCACAAATTTCTTAGGCCTACATTTCCACCTTTTTAGTATCACTCATAGGGTCATCTAAGATTAATGTTTATAATTATTATTTACCTAAGCATTTTCATAGATTATAGGATGCCATCCACACATGAGTTCTAGTTCCTTTCATTGATTATCCTTCACATGAGGTACCACCCCATCCTCTTTACTCTTCCAATACTCCTAATTTATCCATAGAACTCATGTGCTAGGAAATCCTCATATGAATCTATATAAAGATAGAAAAGCCTATGATAAGAGATATATTTAAATTATGACATGAATTATCTAGTGTTATTCATGATTTATGTTGGGATATATACATTTTTGAGAACATATATATGTCATATCATATTATTCTTCATGATTGGATTTTCTTAACATTTGTGATAATTTGTTTTATATATTTTGATTATGATATATTTATTACACCATTTTTTACTTTTTGTTACTTTAGTATTTAATTACAACCTTTATCTTTATCTTAGATCTTAGATATCTCTTTTAGGTTTTGTTTATCACTTTTTTGTTTTTCTCTTTTTGATTCTTTGGTGATCATTTATATTCCCATTATTTTTTGTATGACCATTTGCATTCCCTCTATCTTAAGTATTAACATTTATATTCCCCCTATTTTGGTATGATTAATAATTTCACTAGTGTTTGTGTTAGATTGTAGGTTAGTATGGCTTCCTAGTGCCATGAATATCAAAATATAGCCCTTACTATTTCATAAGACTATTTTGTCTCATTATGATTAGTTATGAGAATACACATAATTATACCATTTATTACATTCATGAATCTCTCATGATCCATATATTTCCCACATTTCATTTCATTTGAGGAATACATAGGACAAATTTCATATTCCATACACACTTGTGGGAAAGCCTATGAGACTTTAAACACCATGGGATTTAGGTCTTTCTTTATAATGGCCAAGTGTAATCTCTATTTTGTTCATTACCTATTTCACTCATGTTTATTTTTTTAAATCCATATGTAGGAATATAAATATCCAAAACAATTAAAATTAAGATCATAACAAATAAAAGACAATGATCAAAAGGAAAATACACTCTTAAAATTCAAATTGCACTAAAATCCATGACATATATTTTTCACATTACCTATCTTAGTTGAAGATCAAACTCCAAAATTGGCCTCATGATATACCCAAGGTCCATTAGGGTGTGGTAGGGTATTAGTCTAGGGTAGGATATTTATTATATCATTTACTTATAGTACTATCTTATTTATCACATAAGTACCCAATATTCATAGTAGACTCATGGCTCTATAAGGGGTCCTAAGGAATGGGGAACACATTTTTGGAAGGTAGAACCATTTTAATTATCATGAATGTATATTTAATGGGATGATATATGTACTTCAATTATTATTCCAATCTTTGTTTTCACTAATTGGAGTCTCCTAGGTTATTAATGTCAAACAATTCTTAACAGTTATTTACTTATTTTTCATGACTCCTTTCTATTAAGGATTTTAAATTCATCCATGTGGTCCTCAAATTACTTATTTACATCATATTCTCTTATATATTCCCCTTGATACATATCACTTTTAGCTGGTCACATCATCGATCATATTTAATACTTATGTCTCATAGCTTAGTTTATGAGTTTTAGTATAATCCCATTAGTTTGTATTATTAAAACCTTTAAATAATCACATATCACACCATAATATTTACATCCTTGTCATGTATCTATGTGGACATACTTTCCTACACTACATACTAACACAAGCATGAAGTTTGAATTTTCATTATTTAGAGCTTCCTAATGTTTACATTTACCCATGTTTGACTCCATATGTTTGTCTCACATATAGGGTCCTAATTATTTACACATATTTTTTTGAGTCTTTTTTAATTTATTAACATTTCACTTATGCACATATCTTTGTTTAAGTCTTCTTAATTCATTTATATTCCATTTATTTACTTATCCTTGTTTTAAATCTTTTTCATTCATTTATATTTTACTTAACTATGTCTTTGTTTAGATTTATCATTCATTGATATTTCGTTATAGTGTTTAACATATATCATCTTTTGAGGAATGTTTTTCATTCATTAAATCATTCACATTTTTTTATTTTTTATTTTACATCTATTTTTATTTATCCTTTTAAATTATTTTAGCTCTTCTTGATATCACATTTGCTCACATTTTATATAAAATAATAACACATACATCATGCATCATAATTTTTTCACATACCATAATAACTCATAAAAACATGTGATAGAAATAAAATACATGAATAAAATGAGTCATTCAACAAAAATATCTATATATAAATGGATCTTATCAATTTTGTACAAAATAATATATTATACTACAAAAACAACTCTAAAGCGAAGGTTCACCCTATCCATCTAATGGAGGACATGTTACACTATGCATAGAATCCTATCTAGATGTCTCACCATGTATAATCCATTTAATATTCCATGTTCATGAATAAAAAACCTATACTTATCCCAATAAATTAGCCACCTAGGCTTGTACTATCACCATTTGTGCATTTGTATCTAAAAGTGAGACTCTCTCCTGAGCGAGTGCTTTCCATACCTACATCTCCCCATATATAACACCCTATAGTAGTGAAACCTAAGACCTATCTAATTATTTTCTATGAATCTCTTTGGTAGCCTCCCTATCTAGTCTAAACAAGCCCTAATTGGCTATAACTTAAGGTACCATTGGATCTATCGTATGTGTATTATCATGATGTGGAAATATGTCATTCAATATATCATGATGAATAGTTTACACCATAGTCCTCCATTATTCCTCCTATATTGGATAATATATAAAAAAAAATTATATCAAACCTCATATGACTATCTCATTATATTGATAACATACATATATCACTAACATCTAGTATCTCTCTCTTTATCTCTAAGTAAATGTAAGTAATAAAAATAACACATTTACTCACTCACAATGGTACCATATACCAAGCCACATATCACATCTTACCTACCATGGATATGAGGTGGAGAGAAATTTCTATACCACCTAAACTGAATAACTCAACCTTATCATTCCCCATGATGTACTTATCACATAATCATCCATCTCATTATTGGTTATATGGTAGGATCCCCTTATTATGGATATATTTTTTGATGTTTTTACATTAATCCCACTGATCCTCCTCTAGTAGAAAAAACTCATTATTTTCATCTCCACTGTCATATCATCTCCATAAGACAAAGAGGTTATACCATAGGTGTATACATCCAATTCCTAACACCATTGTGTTAAAATTGTTAATATTACTCTAAACACACTCAAATGCATAAATTAGGCAAAAATCACTTAAACTCAGTAAATGGTTTGATATTTTAGTATACAAGTACCAATTCAGGCTAATGTATCCCTGAATAGGGCAATGCATTATATGTGATTATTAACTTTTCTTGGATCATTTTGAGTTGAAATGATGAAAATGCATTTTGGTGCTCTAGATCACTTTTTTATTCTAATTTAGAAGCACATGATACATGCATGTGTTATTTTGTGTTGAAAACATCCTAAATGGGATAATGGTTTATACATAACTCAAATATCCCTCTAATTCCTGAGTCAAATTATAACCTAGTAATATGACTTTTTGACTAATTTGATGAATAAAGTGCACCAATTTCTAAAGAATTACACTAAAATTGATTAATATTACTTAGGAAAATAAAACCAAATTATGAGCTTAAGTAAGAATTCCATGGAATTTATTGAATATTTATTTATTGGTAATATATTCCTATTAACTTAATCATTAAATGACATGATTAATGGGGTGTAATCCATAAACCATAATGCAAAAAATATCAAGATTATGGCTTCCCATGACTCTTTAATGCCCCTTCCTCCTAAATATTTATGAGGATATTCAAATATATTATTTATATAATTGGATTAATTCATAGACACACATCTTGATCTCAAGATTGATAGTCATGGTTGACCATAATCAATTTGTAAAATCTATAAATAGGAGGGCATATACCACTTTGATTAAGCTTAATTTTTGTAAGCATATAATACACGATTCTCTCCACAACCTTTCTTTATGTTGATTATTATGCTTAATTTAAAATAAGAAAACTTTATTGATAGACATAGTATTAATTTTATATCATGATCCTAGTTTGTAATTGGTGTTCTTAATATGGTGGAGGAGATTGCCTTGAACAATTGTTGAAGACTTAAGCATCAAATCAAGGAGAAAAACACATTTTGAGATGCATTTGGATGATGGGAAGCTCTTGGAAAGGTAACTTGTGTTTTCTTTCTTTCATTTATTATTAATTATCATTTACACACCCCATTTAATAGGTTGGCCTAGATTGTTATGTTCTTATGCATTTATTTTGTTCTTCAAGACTAATGATTGATCTAACCATATTTGTAATTTATGTCTACATGGCATGCCTGATAGGATGATGCATTCCTTTCAAGCAAGGAAGACAGTTTGGTAATCTTAGATTCCTTTATAAGTCATTAAAAATCCTTTAACATTAATTTTTAGATTCATTTTCCTATGTTTTTTTAATACACAAGTCATGTAGTTACCACCATCTATTTTTTGGTGACCAAAATTAATCAAGGCTAACTAGAATTGGTTAGGTTGCAGGGGAAAATATGTCTCAAATTTTTGATTTTGGGCTTTTATCAAGTTTGTAGTTGTCAAATTGAGTTTATAGGTCTTTGGTCTAGACATTATTCCTGATCCAGAAGTTTCCTTTTGGATATTTTATCCTAACATTGTGCTTACAAGTTTTTTTCAAAATATTTTTTGCCTAAGGGTTCATAGGTGATTGTTATCAGTCATTTTTTATCGATAATGATTAATTTTATGACCAACATCATTCTTGCCACAAATATCATCAGTCATTATTGATCAACATCAATCTCTATGTAAAAAATAAAGAACCTAAGAGCATGTTTTCCAAACTTGCTTATTTATTTATCAATTGTGATTCAAAGCTAAAGGAAACTCTCTAACTTTTCTTGTACGACCCACATGGAAAAGTGATCAATTTGACCATAATTAAGTCTTTAACCTTCCCTTTAGCGTTTAAAACGAACCTAAATGAGCATGTTTAAATCTTGAACCTTCCCTTTGGTGTTTAAAAGGAATTTAGATGGTGTATTTGATTGTTTTGTGAATATTTTTCAATTTTTTTTACAAAGGCCAAGGGGCCAAAAAATTAACTAAACATTTTAATTTGGTGTATAAAGCAAACATTCATTAAAAATTTCAAATTTATTGAAGTGTGGTTTTATGGAAAACATCTATTTTTTATTAGATTATTTGAGTGAAATGAATTGCATGTGTATGCTCTCCCCCTATCCCCTATAGGTAACTTGGATGAACAAAAGTGCCTTTTCATTGTGATTGTGCCTTTTTCCAAGGCATGAAAATTAATATATCTAGGATCTCCCTAAAACTTATATGGTTTGGGTGATCTAAAAACAACCTCGAAGGCCTTTTCACTTAGATCAATTATTTTACTCAATTGTCTTATGGAGGGGAGTCTGTATCCTCTTCACAAGTTATTTAGGGAAGCTTTAATCTAAGGTTTCATATCTCGATATTGAATTCAACCCCTCTCCATGGGTGTGTATATAAATTGAGGGAGACCTATTGGGACATTTGCTTGAATATTTAAGCAAACTCTGTTAGTGGCAATTTAGCTTAGAATATATGATCGATCAAGACATCACACTATACTTAGAAATTAATAATGTAATAGTTGTGAAAAGGATAATTTTTTTTCAAAACAATCTAATTGATGTGGATCCAATTGATGTGTTTGAATCTCTAGCATTATCCATGCTTGAGACCATCTAGATGGTTGTAAATTATAAGTTTTAGACAACCCCACTTACCATGGAGTATTGTTGATGCAGGGTGAGTAACCCAAATGTCTATGTCATTATACAATCTCTTGGGAGAAGGGGGTGTAAAACAACCTACCAACTCATACACTTTTATTTTTAGATTAACAATTTAATTCCTTCCAAGACCACTATAAAGATGGATTTTAACAATAGAAAGCAACCTTTTTAGTTTAGGGCTTAGTGTGATTTACTTATTTTTACTTGTCTTTGTCTTTACTTGGTCATTGATTTAAAACCAAACTTGCTTGTAAAAAATATCATAACCAAACACATTTTTCCACTATTTATTAAATAAGGAGACATTACACTGGTCAAATCTAAATCATCTTTACCTTGTTGAAATTCTCATCTTAAAATATTGTGTTTTTATTGTCTAAACATTTTAGTTATGATACCCATTTGAGTCTAAAACATTTTCCAAAATATTTAAGTCCTTCATTGATAATTCAAATTTGGAATTGCACCTTTCTAAGTTCTAGGTTAACATGCTAATTATTTTTACCATTTGCACTTGACTTAAGTTAACTTGGGTTTGATAACCCATTTGGATTGAACGTTGTTTATAGACTCATCATCATTTGATCATTGTGAATTTAGGTCATCAAGTGTATCGCACACACTATAAGTTATAGAACACATTTTATTGTACCTCCTATTACCATGTGGTGGCATTATGTTACCTATTTGGTCTTAGTTGTATACATAGGAATTATTGTATGTTTTCACATTTTTAATTTCTTGGTTCACATTTTCACCTTCCTAATGTAAAGTTTTCTTATAATTTTCTAGTATCAACTCATCTAAGTTGAACTAGCTTTTTAGATATTGATGTGTCTCTCAACTTACATTTAGTGTACTAGTTTAAACTTAGGTCTCTGAGTTATCATACCCTCTTCTTATTTGTATGATTTTTATCCTACCAAAGGTTGAGTAATTTAATGATCACATTCTTATAATTGTGTGTTACTATGACACCTCCATTTTTTATTATTATAGTCTATTTTGTGCCTTGTCATTTGTTTCAAAAAGATCAAAACCCATACCTTGTTTAAACTTTTGCACAACATTTTCCAAATCTTTTCAAACATAGATAATAAACCCTTTTATACATTACTCAAAGGTACACTTGTATTGGGGTCTCTTATGACCCTAACTATGAGGAGGACCACTTTTATGATGGCTAAGACAATTATATGGTTTTTGAAGACATTCCCATAATTTTAAGATCTAAGGAAGACTTTTTGGAATACCAACCCCAAGATGACAAAGATGAAGCCCTTATAAGGTTGATAGAATTTTTTTATATATTACTATCATACTTTCCTATGTAATAGTTGCATACTTTGGCTAGATAAAGAGAACAAGATTAGGAACAATCTTTCATGAACATTGCTAAACTAAACATACCTTATTCTAGTAAATGTAAGGAAATACTTATAGAGTCAAAACCAAATGATCAAGATCTTGTCACAAAGATTAAAAACATAATTCAATGATATGTAAACCAACTTCTCATGGACTTAACCAAATATTTAGTTGTTACTTCAGTCCATAATCATGTTTCCAAGGAACAAGGGAATGTAGTTGAACCAACACAAACTCTAGTCGATAACATAACAATGATGGATCAAAATGTCTCAATCAAAAAACATAAGTCCTAAGAGGTTCCACAAAAAAATTTCTAGACATGGATCATACATTTTTCAATCATCAAAAACCTCTTGTTCCTTTGTAAAAACAAAAACTAAAACATTTAGTATGCATTGAAGAAATCATACAAACAATTTGGCTACTTTGTTTCAACCAACATGTAATTTGGAAAATACACCATGAACTCCCCAAAATCAATAAAACATGTATAATTCAAGAAAATTAATTCCAAAGAATCAATGACTCACATAACTAAAGGAGCAAACGAAAACCAAGTCATAAATCATAGGGTGTATATCCCTAACCAATCCATGCAACTACAGGGAAACATACCACCCCAACATAATTATGTTCCACCCATGAATTTACCAAAGATGCAAGAGTGGAACTCCATGAAGGAGATTGTGACATGATTGGAAATAGGAAACAAAATCAAGAAGTACAAATTTTATGAGATACGTCCATATACATTTGATTTAAGTATTCTATAAGCCCCCTTTTTGTTTCATATTGAGGCACACAAATGAGAAAAATACAAAGGAAAGGGTGACCCTCATGAACACATTCAGGTATTCTTTGTGTTATACCAATAGGTTGCTTATGGTAGAATTTATTTTATTCAATTGTTTCCACAAAGTTTAGCAATAGAAGATTTATATTGGCTACTTAAGTTACTAAAGGGATTGATTATGGATTGGAATGACTTATCTAAAAAATATGTTAACCATTTATTGTATAAAATTAAACATGAATTGACTATTATTGACTCATGAAAATACAAATGGAATGATGGATAAAACTTCACAACATATCTACAAAGGTGGATGTTATTAGCTATTTTCTTTCAACATAATTTTCTAGATAAATAGTTGGCAAACATATTTACATAGAACCTACATCCTAAGGTTACACATAATCTATGGCTTGCTTATGCCAATTCATTTGAATAAATTATAGACAAAGGGGTAAAAATTTAGAAGGCACTTATTGGGAAAGGCCTTGTCAAGATTTTTGCACAAGGTCAAACATCAAATCACACCTAAATCATTAGTTTAAATGGTTTTGAAAGAGAAACCTAAGGGTTTTAACAAGAACAAGAACATGATTGGAAATAATGTGACTTAAGTAAGACATGTACAAATGGTGTTGGACCTACCATCTCTAAATATATAATTATCTCCCCTTAAACCACCAAATAATTTATAAAGACAACCTTCATGAAGGATATTCCACAATAAATTCATAGTCTTTATAAAATTGGGAGAGCCTATTGAGATAGTATTCCAAAATCTCATAGTAGCAAACTTGATTATATGGCTGATACCGAGGCCATTTTCTCAAGATAAACCAAAGCCATATTTGTATAAGGAAAATTAATGGTGAAAATTTCATTATGTTGTTGGTCATGGTGCCTATCATTGCACATAGTTGTAGTACCTTATTGAAGACCTAACTGAGAGTGGTGAAGTTGAGATCAAGATTTCCCCAAGAGGTACTAATTAGGATATGGTAATATACCAAGATCTATTTCCTCAACAAAATAGAAACTACCAAGGAATAATCATAAATAAAGATAAAATTAGTACAAATATTAAAACCAACATCACAGTCAAAATCATAATCAACATGATCATAATTAAGATCATAATACCCATGATAATAACTTGGGTTACAATAACATGCATTATGACTATAATAACATCATGGGATGCATTTATGCAACCCAAATTACCACTGTTAGTGTCAAACCCAATGAACAATCTCATACTCCTCATAGTACTAGATCCATTATTATAGGGTCAACACCCTCTCCCTCTAGTAACACCACATCAAGTTCACTCAATTTTATTATGAATCCATTTATATGGGTTACTATTTTCGTAAAACACCCTTCCTCTAATTACAATGGATTTTCATCAACTTGAAATTGATCCAATATAACTAGATGACCATGAGTCACACTCTACAACCCTTTTCCTTCATCTTATAATTATATTGGCTCCTATCCACCTTTAGATTACACAATCACAATTAGATCCTCACAAGTGACCCTTCATGGCCCTTCACCCTCTTCTTCCAACACTAAACCCAATGCGAACATTGTGCCTTCAAATCCAAAGCCAAATATTGTACAAGTCAAGGCTAAATCATCTCATCCTAATATTGAGAAGCCTTATAGTCTATCAAACAAACTGAGCAAAACCCCTATGAATATTTCTATTTTTGATGTCTTACATATGTCTGATGTCCATAGAACTATTTTGAATAGACTTTTACAAGAATCAACTATTCCCAAAGATATAAATCATGAATAGTTACAAACACTAGTGGGACATTTGTCTTCCATTTGACAACTCACATTTGATTAGAAATTCATGTCCACTCTTGTTCTAAACCATAATAAACCACTGTATATTAAGGTAGTCATGGAAAATATAAGATCAAGTGGGTTCTTATAGACAATGGTTCAGGGCTGAATATTAGTGTCCCTCAAATTAGTATAGAGATTAGGCTACAATGTGAAGGATATTTAACCAAAGATGATCACCATAAAGGCTTACAACAATGTTGAGAGGGAGTCTTTTGGTACCATTTATTTGTTGATCGTTATTGGGTATGTTTCCTATCACAATTTACTACATAATATGGAGATTGAGCTACCTGATAAAATACTTCTTGATCATCCTTGGATTAATGAAGTACATTCCACTCCATCCACCTTGCACCAGTAACTTAAGTTTCCTTATGATGGGATCAAGGTTACTATTCCTACTGATCTACAACCTTATCAATATTGAAAACGTTTGGAAGTTGAGCTACATAATTATAACTACTCTATTGTCTAAGTTAAAAATTTGTTATAAATAAGAATAAGGAGATAGTTTTACATCAACCACTATCAAATTATATCAACCCTAGTGACCTTGCATCTACTTCAACTAATCCATTTCCTACAACTCTTACAAAATGTGTTATTATAGAAAACATGGGCATTTCCATGTACCGTCTTAAGGACACCTTCCATGTTGCTAATTTGACAATGTATCCTAAAACATTTGGTAAAACTAAACCTTCCAAAATCCCTAATAGACCCAATTTGATCTAGAAATAGAAGAAGGAATAGTAAAAACCACCTATGGTATTTATTCTTACTACTTTTCAAAAATAAGATCAAGAGGCTTTCATAGAATGAGACTAGTTAGATTTTGACAACATTATTGATTACTTTTAGAATCTAAGAGATACTATCCCTATTCAGATTGTGGATAATTTTGATTATATAGGAAAAGGCCATAACCTATAAGCACAAGGAATTCTATAACCTTTATCAGCTAGAGTACCTAATTTAAATCATGATCTCAGATTTATACTACCTGGGGGTGACCTTGTGACTTTAGATAGTGATTCTTATGAATTGACTAGTGACGAGACTCATGGTAGTGATGTAGCATCCCATTATAGCATTTTTGATGAGATTGTTAACTTAGATTTATTTGATCAAAATTCCATTATGACCTTAACACCTCATTATTCCCTATGCCTTTTCCATCCCAAAATAATTGATTGGGACCAACAAAATTTGATCATACACCTTGATGAATTTTAGAAGGAAGAATCAATTTTAGAATACATGGGCCTAAGAGATGGATTGTCCATTGGTAATAACAAATAAGGATTTGATTTTTCATTTGATGATTCAACCTAATTTAGAGAGTAGACAAAATTTATTGGTCATTAAAAAGATAAAACATTTAGATCTTTGAGTGAAAACCTCTTTGAGGTACTCATTGATCAGGGAAAAAATTAAATATAAATACAACCCCTTGAGTGTAAACCTATTTTAGGAACTCTTGGATGGGAATGTTTTATCATCCCCAAAGGATGCTCAACATCCATCAAGTCATAGCTTTATAAGCAATACAAGCATCTCTTCAGAACAACAACAAATATTTGAGCATCTAAATCTTGAGTTTTCAAAGATTTTTACTACTTTGGCATTACATGAGATGGTAGATTCATATTCATCACATTATCTAGAGCTTTAGGAGGAATAACAAGAAACTGTAGAAGAATAGGGTGATCATAATCGCATATTACCTACTATTCTTGAAGATGGATCCACACTTCTTATAGAAAACATATTTGAAGTGAACTTGGGAACACATGATGATGAAAAAATTATTTATCTTGCACCTTCACTTATTAAAGCAGAATGTGAACATGTTATATCCATTTTGATGGATGTAGTTGATATTTTTATATGGGCATACCTAGATGTGCTAGGTTTAGACACTCACTCAGTAGTGCATCAACTTGTTGTCCATCCAGATGCTAAGCCAGTTAAATAGGAATTAAGAAAGATGCATCCATGTATGACTCTTTTGAGAAATAAGTTATGAGGATTAGGCTTCATTAGACCACTAGACTATTTTGAATAGATATCAAACATAGTTTTAGTCTAAAAAACTCCTTAGGGTATACATATTTGTATAGATTTCTAAGATATCAACAAATCATGCCCAAATAATGATTTTACTCTACCCAACATTGACATGATTGTAGATTGTACTACTAGGTATGAGATGTTATCCCTCATGGATGGATTTTTTGGATATAATCAGATCAAGATAGATTAAGAATATCAACACAAGAATGTGTTCAACACTCCATGGGGAACATTCTATTACCAAGTCATGCCATTTGGCTTGAAGGATGCTAGAGCCACATATCAATGTGTCATGACTATCATCTTCCATGACATGATGCATGAATTTTTTGAGGACTATGTTGATGACATACTAGAAAATCAAGAACACGTATTTGACATCTTGATGTTCCATGAATAATATTTGAGAGGCTTTGTAAACATAAATTCCACCTAAATCCTAAGAAGTGTGTTTTTAGATTTACTTCAAGAAAATTTGTAATTTTTATTATATTACAAATAGGGATTAAAGTCAACCTTGCTAAGGTCAAGGCTATTATTGAAATGCCTCCACCTTCAAATATTAAATAGATTTGAAGCTTATAAGGAAAGTTTTAGTCAATCCATAGGTTCTTTTCTCAATTGGTAAATAAGTGCCATCCATTTACTCATATCTTGAAAAAAGGGGTCATGTTTCAATGGGATAAAGACTATCAGTTGGCATTTTTGAATCTCAAGACATATCTATCCAAACCAACAGTTTTGATATTACCAACACCTAGACAACTACTACTTCTTTACATATCAATAACTAAGCATGCACTAGGGGAACTTTTATCCCAACATGATGATCAAGGTAAAGAGCATGACATTAATTATTTAAGCCACACATTGGTGTCTTATGAACATAATTATACACCTATTGATAAGGTGTGTTTAGCTATGGTGTTCACATCACAAAAATGATGACATTATATGTTGAACAATAAAAAAAAATCATCACTAAGGTGGATCATCTCAAATTTTTACAATCTAAATCATCTCCCACATGATGTAAGGCTAAATGGGTCATGCTCTTAAGAAAGTTTGATTTTGAGTATCAAAATTAGAAAACTATCAAGGGGCACGTTACTATTTATGAACTTGTAGAAGCCCCTATTATAGACACTCAACCACTCAGATTTGAATTTTTAGATGAATATATCATGATAGTGGGAGAAGTACAACATGAACATGAACAATGGAAGATCTATTTTGATGGTTCCTTCACTTTTCATGGATCTAGAGCCAACATATTACTGATTACAGTACAAAGGGATTTTATTACCAAGTGTTACACATTAGTTTTCATTGTACTAATAATACGGTCTAATATGAAGCACTTATTATAGGATTGCATCTTTCCATATAGTGGCATATTTAAAACTTAATGGTTTATCATGATTTCCAATTGATCATAAATAAAACCACTAATCATTATTAAACTAGAGATGAAAATATTTTAACCTACAAGCAAATCATGTATAATATCAAAGTTTATTTTCAATCTCTATAGTTTGAACAAGTACCAAGGGCCAACAATAGATATGCTAATGTAATGGAAAAAATTGGGTCAATGATGTAGATTGATGGTGGTGTTAAAGAATATCTATTTTTGATTGAAAATATTCTTCATCTTGCACACATTATTCTAGATTCAAAAAGTGTATACACCATTTTTCGTCCCAATTCCTCACCTAAAGTACATTGGTTTTAACATTATAATAATTATTTCCATGATCATGTTTTTCCACCTGACTTATCCAATAACTGATAGAAACTATTCCATCACCATCTATCTTGTTATACCCTCCATGGAAACATGATTTGCCATAAAGGCTATGATGTAAATGCTAATTCATTATTTATCTTTGGGAAAATCCAAGATAACACTGAAGGAGATTCATGAAGGAATGTGTGGGGCCCATACCAATGATGTAGTCTTAGCTAAAAAGCTCCTCAAATAGGCTATTATTGGTGAAAAATGGATATAGATGTTTGAAATTATGTGAGGAAATGTGTTCCTTATCAGTAACATTGAAATTTAATACACACACATTATTTACCACTACGACAAATTACAACACCATGGTCATTTTCTACTTAGGGCCTCAATCTCATCAAGAAAATAAATCCCACATCTTTGGATGGCCATAAACATATTTTAATTGCTACCAAGTATTTTAATAAGTGGATTGAGGCCTTTCCTCTCACTTATGTCATTGAGAACTAGATATCTAAATTCATTAATTACCATACCATTTATCGATATGGCATCCCAACATGCATTATATCCAATAATGGTGGATCCTTCGTAAGAAGAGATGTTAAATACCTTTGTGAAAAATTTAAAATCAAACACAAGAAATGCACACCATATAAATTTCAAGTCAATAGAATAGTTGAGGCATCAATCAAGACCATTATATCCATTCTAAACAATATTTCCAATGATGTTGGCTATAATTGACACTTACAACTCTTTCTTTCCCTTTGGGCTTAACAAACAAATCATCAAACACCTATAGGATCCACTCGATAATCCCTTGTTTATGAAAAAGAAGCTATTATCCAAATTTAGATCGAGATTCCTTCATTATGAGTATCTTCAGAACATGTTGAAGATAATGAGTAATATAGTCTCAAGGTTGTAATAACTAAAACTTCTTGATGGTAAGTGTTTGGCTACCCTATTAAACATTCAAGAATATTAGAATAGATTGCAGATAAGATAAAACATGTGCATTCTCCTTCAGGAGTTTGAGATTGGTAAGTTGATCTTAGAAGAGAACCAAAAGAAAAAAAACATTGAACATAATAAAAAAGGTAAGTTCCAACCTAATTAGATGGGACTATATGTTATCATGACAAACTATGGATTAGGGGCATATTGACTGGCTACTTCAAATGGTTAAGAACTTATAAAGCCCATGAACATTTTTCATCTGAAGAGGTTCTATGCTTGATAGCTTAAACCATTATCTAAAAGACCCCATACTTGGGGGAACATGTGCCAAAGTATTTTATCTTACCTTTATATCTTGGACTATCCTCTCATGTACCATATTCTTTTGACCTAACCTGGACCATTCTTTTGAGAACCATATTATTTTCACAACTTAGGATAGTGAAATTATTAGACTATTGTCACTTTTAACACATTTTATCCCACCCTAGACAATGATCTTTTAGACCATATTCTTTTTGTACCATCCCCTCTTAGACCCCATTCATTCTGGGCCATTCTCTTTGAGAACCATATTATTTTCATGTCTTGGGATATTGTAACCTAAAAACCTATATCCCTTGACCAATTATGATCCTAATAATGACTCATAGGCATTATGAACACATTCAATACCAATTATATAAAGGAGATTAGTAGGAATAGTATTTTGTAATGTTATCTACAAAAAAGAGAACATGGATACCATTGTGTATGGTTTTTGTATGCTACATGATTCTTCATATTTTATCTTATCCTTCATACCATTATATTTATTTTGATGCTTTTTGGAAAGCATTGTGGCCTTATAAGGACCTTTCTCTCATTGATTTATGCACATGTACTATTGTAGCTAACTTAGCTTTTATTGGAACTTCTACTCTTGGATGAACATCTCCTTTATTAGTTGATTCCCCTTATACATATTTTATCCCAAAAACACCAAAAACATTAGAAACATATCCATAAAAGAGAAAAAAATGTATTAGACTTTTGTATATCCTGATCTCCCATGCTCTTTTCATTTTGAAAGTGATTATACCATGCACTTTCCATTTTCAAAACCATTATCATTTGTCCCACTAGATTTCTATTGTCTAAGATCATTCCCATATTCATATTTCTAATACAATAATAATCAATTTTTTCTAGTCATCACTTTTTATTCTATCTCATTTCTTGGAATAACTACATTTGGCTTAAATTTCATGTTAGACCATGCATCCATGGAAATATGTAAGTAGTGTCCACTTGTCTTATACATCTTGAGTCATTTTGGCCACCCCTTCCTTTTCTTCTCTTCCCACATATCTTCTATGTTGTTTCCATATCATCTAGGGGTAACTCCATGTCCTTGTTCTTGTTATGATGTTGTAGATGCCTCTACTACATGTGCCTGAATAATTATCTTTTAAAACTGTAATAATATTATTTTTATTTGTGTGTGTTTATTTATTTTTTATTGGTGTTTATTTTTCTTTCTTGTCTCTTCTTTTATTTCTTCTTATTTTCTTTGGATGTTTCCTCTTGTTCTCTTTTGGTATTTTATTTTATTGTTTGGTAATTTTTCTCTTGTTTTTCCAAGTACATATTGATGTTCCACATAGATCTGGATTATTCATATCTTGATCTCATGTAATTAAGTTGTTATTGCTTTGACTTTAGAACATTCTTGTTCCTAATTAAGTCTTGATTTTTCATATATAAATTTTAATTTGGGTTCATGTAGGTCATTTTTTTCTTTGTCTATTTATTTTTGTTTAAATGTCAATATTTTTAATTCTAGTCTTGGTCATTTTTAACATTATCCTTAGTTATAGGTATTCACATTTAAACTAGCTCAACACAATTGAAATCTAATGTCATTATAGGTTACTCATACTTATGATTCCTAATTTCATTTTGCTGTGATTTGGACTCAAGTCTCAACATCAATGTAACTTCAATGAATATATCTCAATAACACCAATAAAACTAGGTACCAATGGATTATCTTGCCCCACTCTATACAAGACATGCATTTATTTTCATACATCATGAGTCTAATTGAACACTAGTCAGTTTTACTCACTCCTCATTCCATTCTCTCCCACTTTAGGCTGAAATACATTGGTTTTAGGTCCATTTAGACTATGTAGGTAATGCTTGGATACATGACATATCTTAGGTCAGCTCAGCCACCTCCATTCTTATTTTCATCTCTCTTATCACTTTGTGCATCCTCACACGTCTAGCTTTTTCTAGATTTTTCATATCCATTATACCATTTCATATATTTTTGTGCCTACTCATCTTTAATCTATGTAATAGGTTATATCCTTGAGATATTGCTTACCAATTTTCCCTACAAGGGCATAAACTTTAAACCAACTATTGAATCAAATCATCCCTACATGGGTAAACCATTCTTTATCAGTGATCAAATTCATCCCTATTGGGGAAAAATTACTTTATCAAGATCATATATGCTCTATTATAGCACATAATTCCTTTTTATTGGAGGAAAGTTCCTCCTTTTTCTTCTAATTCCAAGATATGTGGAATTTTACCCTCATTCTAGCAATATCTTAATGTGTAACTTATCTCTAGATTGATCAGTTGTAAAGCTTACATCTTGCACCCTAGATTTGGGTGTGCTCAAAATGTGTTACTTCTATTTTTGGATTGTATCCTTACCATCGCCCTTATCCTTGGGGCTCATTTTATTCTAATAATATTTTGATCATTGATGGAATCAACCTATGCAATCATTAACTCATTTGTATTTAATCTATTCCATGGGTTAATATCACTTTTTCTCTCTTTTTGAGAGTCCATCTTTCTGTTTCATCCCAGAATATCCTCTTGAGGGGACATCTTGGGTCATTACCTTCCAATTTATTCTTGACAGATCTTTTCTTTGAAAATATTTTACTTATCCTAGATGTCTCTCTATGCTTTCTCAAATAGGGGCAAAATGTAGACATCTAATTCCTAACACCATCATGTTGAAATTGTCAATCTTACTTGAAATGTAATCAAATGCACAAATTAGGACAAAATCACTTAAATGCACTAAATGGTTTGATCTTGTCATACACAAGTGTTGATTTAGGCTAATGTATCCTTAAATGGGGCAATGCATTTTATGTGATTATTAACTTTTATCAAATTATTTCAAGTTAAAATGATGAAAATGTATTGTGGTGATCTTGATCACTATTTACTTCTAATTTGGAAGCACATGATATGTACATGTGTTGACAACATCCTAAATTAGATAATGGGTCATACATAACTAACATCACCTTCTAATTCCTCTTGAGTCAAATTATGACATAGTAATAACTTTTTGACTAGCATGATTAATAAAGTGCACCAATTTCTAAATAATTACACTAAAATTGATTAATCTTACTTAGGAAAACGAAACCAAACTATGAGATTTAAGTAATAATTCCATGAAATTTATTGAATATTTATTTATTTGAAATTTATTCTTATTAACT
>JARHVA010005202.1:415000-472500 GCA_037957365.1 Torreya grandis | reverse complement strand
CTACAATTATTTCCCACTATTTTTCAATTACATCAACTTTATTAATGTTATTTAAATAAAACAACAAGGTCATAATAAATACCATTGGCCTATTTTCCTATTTTTCATTACCTACTTGTTATTCAACCTATTTTATACTTTAATCCTATGCTAGTTGGTACAATTTGATTACAAAAATTTTACCCATCACCTATTTTTCCTAATCTTCTTCATTTTAATCCAAAAACACTAAAAATCCACAATTAATGCATCTCATACTTGTAAAACATCATTCATAACAACAATATGTCCACCAACTCATATGTCTCCTTGTCTTCAAGTCATTATCTCTAAAATTTATAAATCTGAATACATAGAGTTATAGTTTCTAAATCTAACAAATATAAAAATGAACATATTTGCATACTTTTATAGTAAAATTTTCAAATTTCTTAGCTTGTAGTTATTTACCATGAGATTATATATTTTTACCATACCCTTTTTTTGTGTGTGTCCTTTTCACAAATTAAAATAAACATTAGAATCCTAGTGATATAGAAATTTTTTGGTGCTAATAAAATATATTTACAAAAAAATCATAGTTTATCTTATTTTTCAGACCTGCCTCTTGTTCCACACACTAAGCACCTCTCATAATATCTTACACATGCATCTTATTTAGCATATCAACAACATAAGTGAAGTTACATATTTATGATTTAATTAATTTAATTAATTTTCTAATTTTTATTGCATTGAGTTAGATCCGTTATTGTGTTACTATGTTCTTTACTAAAGCACCAACCCATGTTACACTATTGTGACATGTGATGAAATTAACGTGGAGAATATGAATACACATAATATTTTTCATTTTTATCATTTAATAACACTTTATATTATACTATCATATAAATTTTCAATCGATCTAAGTGAACACATTAAAGGGTAACCCAAGAAATGGTTGGGTATACCTTTAATACTTTGTAAGAGATATTATTTCCTATATATCATTCCTATATCTATTTTATCTTACATATAATTGATCCCCTAAGATGGCTCAGTATAATGTAGTCTTATTTAACACTTATCTATCCCCTACTACATTGACCTAATCAATGTAGTTCAAAATGTGCCGTCATGATCTTCATAACTATATCAGCTTGGTCGACATAGTTCAAGGCCCATCGGTTCATTTTAAACTACATTATGGTTGGCTAATATCATAGATTTAACTTTAAATATGAGTTAGGCATACTGACCATTGTAAATAAAAGTGACCATTTCATTCTAATAGAGAGAGACATTTATTTTGTATTGATATTGCTCTCACTTTTTCCCTATATCTACACTTGAAGGAGTCATTGCTTAGGATTTTTTTCTTGAAGGAAATATTATCTTGTGGATTCTTGGAGATTAATTAATATGAGACCTTTTATCCTAGATATTTATTCAACCTTTAAGATATAAAAACAATAATAATATTTTTCAAAGAACCTTTTGATGATTCTAATTATACCACAGGTGCTCTTAGTATTGAAGAACACTTTTCATTTTAGGATTTTGAGAATCCATGGCATGAGTTATAGTTTATGACTATTCAGTGATTTCCTATATTGGAATAGAAGAAAAGTATGTAAACTATCCATAATATTTATTTGATTTATTGGTTGGGAGCCACCAGGGTCTATACTATTTGAATACTTAATAATTTTGAGAATTTGGTAGTTAAACTAAAGATTATTAAAAATGACCTCTAAGTTAGAGTGAATTTTGATAAAAATAAGAAAAAGGAAGGGTAAGGAAGAAATAAACATGATTGAAAGTTTTCATCTCAAATATTATGACAAAATTCCAATTACTTTGAGAACATTTGAACCAGTTTATGTTATAAAATAGCATAAGCTCAAATTATATACAAATCAGGAAAAATTCAAAGGAAAAATATCAATCATAAGTAAGAAGCAAATTTACTTTAAAGGTTTACTATTATGATGTCGATAACCTAAGTACATCTAAATATAGAGCAAATAAAATGAAGTATATTTGAGATATTTATAGTCAATTAAAAATTAGCACAAATTAACAACCCTATTGCAAAGAATGTAACACAAATAATAATAATAATCTTTCAAATTCAAGATAACTCCATGTAATTGAGAGATAGCATAGACATTTAATGAAAACTATCCAAACAATCTTTTCAAAATTCCCTAGTTGCATTAAATGGTACTGATATTAATTATTCAAGAAATTTATTCTACAAATGGTAACCATCTACCTAGTTATATAAAACATAGGCAGTTAACTAGTTAACTTCCAAAAATATCCATATGAGGATAATGATAGCTCTCTTTGATACAAAGATACAATAAAAAAAAATCATGTCAACTTGACAAGAAAGAGTATATGCTAACAAACTAGCACATAATTTAAAACAAGAATATTCTCTTAGGAATTCCATTGGTGGGTCCTTCCAATTAACCCTAATTGATGAAGTACTTAACCTTGGTATATTTCTCCTTGATCAAGTCAAAATCCACTACAGGCTTCATTAGACAATCTACCCTTCTTTATCTACTAACTTGTCAAATTCACTATCTACCCAAGACACAAGTTCCTTGACACATTGTGATTTTGTAATTTTCTTCCTTACAAAAGTAAAGGTATCAAGGGTCTTCTAGTTATCCTTAGCTAAATGACCTTGGCTGTCTTTGATGCCCTAGATGTCGGTATCAACCCTCTGCTTAAATTACTCATCATCAATCAAGCCTAAAGTAGTGGTTTGAGAAGGGTTATTTAATAGATTCCTTATAAGTTTCTCAATATAATTTACAAAATTTGTGTCTCTTAATGAATTCATTAACATCATTGATCTTGGTGATCAAATATTATTATTTATCTACCAAAACTAACATGAAGATGTCTAGATGTTTGAGTTTGATAATCTTGAAGTTTAAGGCTTAAATTGTCTTATGCACCTTGATGATCTCTTCAATCTGAGATTGAGAGTTATACCACTTGGTGATTAAGGCTTCTACCATCTCAACTTGATGGTCCAAAGCATTCAATCTAGACTTAATGTTTTTCAAATTTTTGAATGCATCCATCAAGGAATCCTTAGTATTTACAATATATTTTAAGGAATTTTCAAGAAAACATGAGTTTCCAAATCTTGATTTTCTATTTCCAAGTTGAGGATCCTCTATTTCAATCCTTAAACTCTAGCCAAGGCCATTGTTGATTGGGCCAGTACCATACTAGCTACATCCTCTTGAAAAATAGGATACTCCCCTATTGCCTATCTTGGAATAAGAGTTAAGCTTGTAAATGGTGACACCTTCTAAAAGGTGAACTCCTTTATACCAATAGTGATTTTCTTGGTCACTACTCTTTCAAGATTTGATGTCTTTAGATTAATTTAGATTCGATGATCAAGTTCTTTCACCTGTGGTTGTTTAGGAATCTCTACATTTAAACTCCTAGAGGCTCCTATGGTACTAACCCATTATTTTTCCTTATTGTGAAGAATCTAGATGTTTCTCTTTTCTTGTTTATTTAACATATCCTAAATCCATGGATTGACATTATCCTAAACACCTATGGCCACTCGAGTCAGAGCCAGTGAAGGAGAAAGAGATGGGATTTTTTACAACTTCCCATAAAAAAACCTATTAGGAATGGTTGGTCCATAAATAGTATTCTCTTCAATGAAGAGGTTTATTTCACTAGTAAGGTGAGTGAAAGTTAACCTAGGACTCTTTCTTGGAGCCAGAGGAACTAAGGCTAATTCTTCCTATCTCTTCCCACTACCTAATGGAACCAATTCCTTGCCTACTTTTTGAGATGGGTCTTCTTCCTTATCTAAACCATAAGTAGTCATGATGTTAACAAGGACACTCTCTACTATTTATTTATTTTCTAAAGTAATTAAGTTGATAAATTCTATTAGGGAAAAAGGCCTTGGTGGGGATTCTTAAATTTGAAGGATTTCAATAGGTCTTTGTTCAATCTTGGACTCCTCACTTATAACTTTACCTTTTCCTTTTATATCCTCAATTTTCTCAATCTAAGATGACTTTGTCAATTCTCCCTGTTGAGCCTCAAAATATTATCCCTCAATAGGTGGTTCTTGATGTGTAGTCCTAGATGGTCCTAAATTTGAAGGCTTTCAACAAGTCTTTATTTACTCTTGGACTCCTAACTTATATCTTTACCTTTCCATTTTACATCCTTAAGTTACTCAATCTAAGATGGCATTCTCAATTCTCCTTACTAAGGCTCAGAAGATTATCCCTTAACAAGTAGTTTTTGATGTGTAGTCTTAGATGGTCCTGGCAATAAGTGATACTATAAAGGATATAAATACCATATTTCTCTTGAAGGCTTATTATATATGACAAACCTACATTATAAAGTTATTTTGTAGTTTATAACCCTAGATAAGACTTATTCAAAGTTATTTTCCCTTGTGTAAATAACACCTCCCACACTTGGTTGATGATTGTACTTAGTCTTTGGGACCTTCCTATCCTGAATATGGTTAGCCACTATATTATTAGGGTCCCACATCTTAAGATCATCTAATTAGAAATTAAAAGAGTTCCTATGAACCACCATGATCTTCAATTATTTCCAATACATTGTTATAATTCTACCAATCTTTATTAGGAAGGGATGAACCTGAGCACTTTTATTCTCCTTGTAGTACCAATCTATGCCCTAGATGATTTGATAATCAATTTCTTTCTCTATAAGCTTACTGGGAACACATATGGGTAGTCTATATGATTGGCCCATGATTCCTTATATTCTTATTACAATTCAATCTAGATAGAAACACACATTCCCCATGGTATGCACTTGTTTTTTATTAGAGGATGAAATCTAGGCATAGGAATAACAATGATTGTCTCAAAAATGATTGGGAAGACACCGTCACATATGAATTACATATGATTCCTATATTTTAAAATATGTAGTTTGGATTAGTGATGGGAAGTGGTATTCCTACCATTAGGGGACCAATTTTGGATGCCATGGAAATTAATAGAGGCCAATAGTGAGTCTAAGAGGTAAGACATCATAAAGATATGTCTAGAGGTGTTTCTCTTGATGGCTGTAAATTATTTGGCCAAGAAGAAACTTATTAAGTCTCCAATGGGAGGGGTTAGGTTCCACTCCAAAATTTAATAGACATAAGATACCCAGTCCTTACTCACATAAGTTATAGAAGATGTACCAAAGGATATGTTCAATAAGGTCATAGCTATGGTAACACCCTCTCTAAATTAGATAATAGGAATCTCACTATTAGGGTTCCTAAAAATATGGGAACAATTAATTAACCAAGGTGAAAGAACTAAATCCAAGTTTTGGAAATTTTTACATCCTCTCATGGATGGAAGATCAACATGAGGTAAATGCATCTTATAATATGTCTCAAAGGCCATGGGAGATATGCATGCAACTTTATTTACATTTCCTTCATGAATAACACAATTTCCATCTACTCTATATTCAACAAAAATAGGAACAAGAAGGTCGATACAATGCATTACCTCTAGTTTAGTTGTGGCATGATGAAGGCCTACCATTTAAATTGATATTAAATCCTTGTATCTTTGGTACACTAAATCATTCCTCTTTTCTTCTTGAGAAATTAGTTATAACTCTTCAACAAAGAAGAATAATTTAGACCAATTTTTGATTCCTTATACATTCAATGTTGTTGAATCCACCTCTATGCCTCTAAATACCATTCCTTCACCATCTAAAGTTTGATAAAGATATGATATAATCTTCATCTATTGCCTACCCACTACAATTAATAATAGTGTATTATAATTATAAAGCTATCAAAGTTATTACTAAGGCACTTGCTCTGAATTTAGTTCTTAATTATCTCAAGTGTCACATAATCAATTTGAACTAATTTTGTCCTTCTTTATGTAGGGTTTAGGGTTTTTATAATTTAATGACCAAAACATCCAAATTTGATCTCATACATGCCTTAGATATGATGGAACCTTACTTATAATCTCTCATGTGTTTTCAATCATGAAATATCTTTCATTTAGATCCTCCATACTTACATGGAGCTTATGTGGTAGGATTCCAAGCCTAACATGATAATTTTAATATATTCCATTTTAAGAGTGACCATTGGTTTTCAAAAGTCCATTTTATTTTGATTTGAAAATATTAATCCAAGTCCTTGCATTTCATTGGTTTTTGATCTTTGAACTTATTGATTGTGCCATGTGTCAAGCTTTTAAGGCCTTTAAATAGTCTTTAATTTTGTCACACCATTAGATCAAATCTAGTGAGAAAGTGATCACCATTGGATCCTTTGAAAGATCTTGAGGCTTTAATGTTTATTTACATTATTGTATCAAATCAAATGAGAAAGTGATCACCATTGGATCCTGCTAGATGCTTTCCCTTTTAATCAGTAAAAATGGCTTAGGCCAAGATTTTTATGTCTCAATCTTTCCTTCATGAGAAAAATAAGAATTTGTTAAAAAGTATTTAGAAATTCCCCCATTGATTAGGCTTAAATAATTTTCTAAATTAAATTTAATGTGTTTGGTCCCATAAAATACATGCTTAGAGACATCAACTAATAGGGGTAAACATGTCAATTTTAAGACAATAATATTTTTATGTTTCAATTTAAATTTGGTGGGTTTGGCCCCATCAAATACATCCTCACAGACATCAAATGATAGGATTGAACCTATCAAATTTAAAATAATTAAATTTATTGATCTAATAATTTAATACCACATGTAAAACCATCAAGAGTTCTCAAATCTATGAGTATTATCTAAGTTAAATTTGATGGGTTTGGTCTTGTTAAATACATCCTCACAAATGTCAAATGATGGGAGTGAACATACCAAATTTAAGATGATAAAATATAATGTCTAATGAATGAGTGCCATGTGTAAAACTATTAAGAAATCTCAAAGCTTCAGGGATTGTCTAAGTTAAATTTAATGGGTTCAGTCCCATCAAATACATCATCATAGATGTCAAATGATGTGAATGAACCTATCAAATTTAAGATAATAAAATCTTTATGTTTAAATTTAAATTTTATGGGTTTAGTCCCATCAAATAAGTCCTTGTAGATGTCAAATGATGAGGGCAAACCTATCAAATTTAAAATAATATAATTTATTTTTCACCATTATATTTAAAACCTCATCAAGTGACTTCCATTGGATCTTTACTAGGGCCCAAATCATTAACTGTATGCATTTCTAAAATACTTCAAGCTTGACACACTATTGGATCAAATCTAGTGAATAAGTGTAAAGCATTGGATATACAAAAGTGCAAGAACTTTAAGTTAAAACCTAATCATACATAAAATTTCTTGCTAGTTTTTCCTATGAATGTTTAAATTCAAACCAATAGGGTTTATTGTTTGGGAACCCTAACTTCTTCCATAAAACCTAAAATTATTAACCTTTAAGATGATTTTTAGTAACATTGAAAACATTATCAAACAATCCTTCACACTTATTCCAGGATATAGAAGTTTTAGAAACGATCACAGGGGTCCCCCTTCCAAAAGAAAATGAGGGGGTGTTGGTTTTAGCAAATGGTGACTCATAGGGGAAACATATCAATATGTTAGAACACATGGGTCTATTTTAAACATGTACATGAATTTCATATCCCTTTTTGGACATATACTCTCTCCTAAATCAACTTTCGGTTGAAATAAGTTCCTTATGTATAAAATTTAAACTTAGATATTAAAACATAAACATGCAGTGTGTGTTTTGATTCCACTTACTGTTTGCCATGAATTTCAAGAAACATCTAGGTTAATATCCTTTTGCTCCATTACACTTAACTTTGAGTTCTTTTGATATTATTTAAGAATAATAACTCTTAATTTAGGGGAGAATTGGGCATTGCTCTACTGCTAGCCAAGCATCTATAGCCCTGATAGAGATACCTTTGGTTCGACTCAAAGTCTTGTTCCATTGCCAAACAAGCTTCCATAGCCTTGATGGATATTAACTTAAACAACATTGCTTCTATTTCCATAGATTTTGTAATGAGTTTTTTTTCTTTTTTTACATTGTCTAGGTCCTTTTGCAAAGGTTGGAAACCAATACAACCTAGTTTAAAGGATTTGGTCAAATGCTCTGGCATTAGGATACTCTCTTTTAATTGAAACTTTAGTTCATGAAAATGATGTGTTTTAAATGTAAGCATGAATATGAGTTAATTAACTAAATTCACATTATATACACATGATTATTCTTAAAACTAAGTGTTGATGTAGAATAAGGTTTAAATATTTGTAAGATAATAAATTCATATACCAATTTATACCAATACCCCTAGTTTCTTCATACTACTTTATTGCCAACTATGGTCACCTTTTATAAGATTTATATTCTCACTTTTGATCAATTACAAACCAAATAATAATAACATGAGACTTTACCATAACCAATGAACTTGACAAAGCAAGAATAAAATAAGAAAAAAATTCAAACAAAACAAATATACACAAGGCTAGCAAGGAAGAAAAAACAAAGCAAGAAAGGGAACTAGCTAGCCTACCTATTCTAATTTTAACAATGTTACACATTTATTCCATGAAGACCTCTAGTGGGGTAATAACAAAGTAATGTTTGAGATATTATCCATTAGTGGGCAATGTGAAATCTACTCCTTGGAGATCTTTCATCTTGAAAGTATTGTTTCCTAAGTTTTTTGCAATTTGGTAAGGACCAATCCATAAAGGAGTGAATTTACCATGTTTGCCTTTGGGTTTTTATGCCTTGTCCCAAAGAAGACCAGATCTACCTATATAAATACCTTCACTTTATATCTCTTATCAAACCATATTTTCATGGTTAATTGGTGTCTACGAAAGTCTATAAATTCCTTTTTTTTGGCATCTTACATTTGGATAATGTCTAATATCTGAGAATTAGCATTTTCTTGATTGTATTCCATGTATTCTTTCATTAATGTGAATGTAGGCAAATTAAAAGTGATGAGAAAGATGGGTTCTTGACCATATACCAAAAATATGGTGAATAATTTAGAGCTTATTTAATCCTAGTTCAATCTACCCATAATGCAAACTTAAGAAGTTTATGCCATGTTCTAGGTCTATCTTCAACAAATTTCTTGATAGATTTCATCAAATTTTTGTTTGTGGATTCAAAAATACCATTTTCTTGAGGATATTTATTTTAATAAAACTTGAGTGTAATTCCTTTCTAATAGTCACATTCATTCATTTCAATATAAATGAATGCAAATCCATTGTCACAAACCAAAGAAACTAGGTTTCCAAATCTAGTACAAATATTTTATTCAAAGAAATTGATCACTTCCTCTATTCTACATTGATTAATGGCTACTACCTCAGTACACCTAGTAAAATAATCTATAGTATTTATGACATACTTATGACCTTCAAAATAATTGGGGTTTATTACTCAAACAAAGCCTCATCCCCATTGTGTAAAAGGTTTACCTACCATCACAGGTTGTAAAGGCATGGCTGCCTTTGGTTCCTTTGTGCTAAATATATGACATGAATGACACTCCATCACATGCTTATAATCATCTAGCCTTGAGAATCTTATGAGCTATGGTTCTTCCTGAAGGGTGTCCACCTCCTTTTTTTTCATGAAAGGTAGTTATAATCCAAGTTACTTCTTCTTAGGACACACATCTCAAATAAACTCCCTTAAAGTTCCTCCTATACAAGAATCCATTATTGATGAGTTAATGAGATGATTTGAACCTAATGGCTCTCCTTGGTTCTCTTATAAATCATGGGGGACAATCACCATTGATAAGTAAATGGATAATAGATTCATACCACTCATTAGGTTGAAAGTTTTATTGATTTATTTGCATGATATGAAATTTTTGGTCAATAATAGTGATCATCTAAACTAGATCTTGATATTTCAATAATTTTGAAATTTTCATCTCTATAGAATATTCTTTTAGAATTTCCATCCATTTGCCTCTTCTTTATCCCAACTCATTCTAACTCAACATAAGTTTTGTAGCTAGATCAGGTAATATATCATGTACATTATTTCAAAGGAGGTAATATCTAAATTTTTTATTACCTTTAACAATGCATAATATTTATTATTCATCACAAATTAATTCACTTCTATATTTTTAAAGTTGTTTCTCATGAAAGCTATAGGATGATCATTCCCATCAACTTTTTGAGTTAACACTGCAGCCATAGTATGCTCAAAATCAAATGAATATAGATATAAATCCTTTAAAAAATTAGGACTTATGAGGACTATAGATTTAGTAATTTCCTTCTTAATGTAAATGAAGGACTTCTTGGATTCTTGATTCCAAGAAATTATAATGTCTTTCTTAATCATGTCACTCAAAGGTTTAACAATCTTAGTGAAGCCTTAAATAAACATCCTCACAAAATTAATCTTTCCAAAGAATAAAATAATTTATTTTTGACTGTTGGGCAACCCAATTTTAGAAATGGCCTCTACTCTATCAAGATCCACAGAAATTTCCCAATAATTTTCCTTCAATGACATAAAATATGCTTTTCTTGGGGTTAAGAGATATACCATACCTCCTACATCTATCAAATACTTGTCTCAAATGTATGAAGTGATCTTCTCTATTTTTATAAAATAATGTAAGATCATCAATGTATATTCTAATACACTTTACCAATAAAACTTTGAAAGCATGGTCCATGTCCTTTTGAAAAGTTGCCCCTATGTTAATTAATCCAAAAGGCATTCTCTTGTAAGTGTATATTCCCCATTTAATAGTAAAAGTTGTTTTCATCCTATCTTATAGTGCAACAACCATCTAGTTATATCCATAAAATCCATCTAAAAAAAAGATCATGGAAGATATTCAAATAGTTTGGATAACTTGGTGTAGAGAAGGTAAAGGATAATTATACTTTTTAGCTACTCTATTTTGATTTCTACAATCTATGGACAATCTTATTTCTTCATTATTTTTTCTGATTGGAACTAGGTTTTCCACCAAAGTAGAATGTCTAATAGGAAACACTATCCTTATGTCCAATAGCTTCTTGACTTCATTAAAAATCATGGTTTTAAAATAGGATTGACATGACATTGCTTCTATCCAAAAGCTTTGTAGCCTTCTTGAAGAGGTATGGTATGAGTAATGACCCTTGGGTCAAATATCTTCAAATTTTTGTAAGACCAAGTAATTACATCCTAGTATTTTGTAATCAACTCTCTAAATTTTCTATTTTCCATTTCTGTGAAAGCCTTACTTATATTCACCATTTGGAGTTGATCATGTGATCCAAGATTTGTTGCATGATAATCCTTACCATTTACCTTGGATTTCTTAGGTACTTTAAATTTTTTGTGAAAATTAAATAGTCTTTCTAATGCAATCATCCCTTTAGGTATATTATTATCACTTCATTGGATGATTTTAACATTAAGTTACTCCTCATGATAAGTTTCATCAATCTCATCAATAATGTAAGCTTCAAAAGCCCCAAAATTAATTAAGAAATCTATAATTTGTTGATCATGATTACAAACTTAGAAATGATTTATATTGTTAAAAACTAAAGGTCAAGGTATTAGCTCAATATTGATGCTTTGAGAATCATGATTAGGCATGAGGTTAGTTGCATCAGAGGCAAGCTGATCAATAGTTTTGTTTTCTTCTCTTAGAATAGTTAAGATGTTGAAGGCATCGAAAGATTCAACCAAATTCCACACCATAAACTTATATCTCTTTAAGTAAGATAATTTTCACAAGTACATACTTTTCACTTGGTTAACCACAAGTTCAGAGCTCCATAGATAATAATTTATTTAACTTTGTTTATAATGGAAAGCTACACTCCATGTATGTGAGCCTCATACTTAGCTAAATTATTTGTGCAAAGAAATTATAACTTATAAACTACATGGTATTAGTTTTTTGAAGGATTCATCAATACAATACCAACTCTTGATCTTGATTTACACTTGACACCATCAATTTATAACTTCCAAAAACCACACATTTGAGATAAACTCTTAAAAACTACTTCTTTTGTAATTTCCAAAGTGAAAACTCCCAAATCAGAATTGAGGATGTTTACCCTTTCATTAACAACATTATATTCTATTATCATGTGTTTCATTTGAGGTTCCCTTTCTATTCTTATTTGATTTGGCACACCTTTCTAGGGAATCCATAAGTGTGAACAATCATTAGACATATATCCATTTAAAGCCTTAGTCCATGCTATACTCAAAAGAAATCCATAAGCACTAGGAATTTCTACCACTTGGATATCAATGAATTGTTGAACCCTTGGTTCACTAGCCAACTGTATATGCACAATTAATAATTATCCTATAACCTTAACTCTAGATTTATCCAATTGAGTGACTACCCTATTAGATTTGATTGGAATTAACTCAAGTTGTTCACATAACCTAGTAGGTATAATGTTGATTGAGGCTCTTAAATCTAAAAGATAATTATGAACATTTTTGATAAATATATAGATTGTAAATAAAAAATGCGGAGACTCTGATTTGATCACTTGTGTAATCACATTTACATTATAATTCTTAGCAGCTTTCCATATTTTCTTTGAGAAAGATTCCAAGAGGAAGTCTCTTTATTCTATGATTTGAGTTAGCTTGTGTAGAGTGATATTAGCTCAAATCCTTTTCATATCTTTCACAATGTTATAGCCAACTTTGTTTGGAAGATAAAAATTTAACATTAACTTAGAAGAACTTCCTCTACGAGTCTCAAGATTATTCTTTGATATAGTGTCTAGAGGGGTCCCATAATTGTTAGGAGGGGTAGAGGTAGTCAATGGTTGTTTTTGTTCCCAATTTCTTAGAGGATATGTATTCAAAAATTATTGGAATGCTTGAATTTCCTCAAGAATATTCTCAGGCTCATTATCCTTTTGAAAAGGGAAATTAAATGTTTCTACCATATGAACTTGTTTAGATGGTTTAGATTTAGAAGAATTTGTATCAACCTCTTTGTTTGGAACCACTTCCAATGTCTTAGATTCTTCCTGAAAAGCTTCAAAATCTTTAAAAAATTCAATACAATGAATCTCACCATATTTGGAAGTGGCATGCACCCTATAATAATCTTGTAAGGTAATATCAGTGAGGTTTAATACCATATTATTATTAGGGAAAGAGTCATTAGCTTTTTTATTATAGAAACTATCATTTTGGAACCTATTCCCTAGTCTGTTTAACTTTTAGAAAGTGAATTTACTTCTAGAATTGTCATTAGCATTACCAACTTATTTTTTTAATTGTAGAAAAATAGTGCTAAGCTTCAGTACCTTTTTCAATATAGATTCATTCTCATTTTTTGGAACCTTAACATTTTTACTTTGGTTACTATTAATGCCATTAATAGGCACTAAAGCCTTCTGATCATTGTCATGAAATCCATTGGTAACTTGATAGCTCAAGAAGCCTAGATTTTGATTAGGGGTAGCATGACTAGTAGGTAATACATTCAAAGCAAGAGATTGGTTTAAAACTAGAGTATTGTGGTTATTACTTGGGAAAAAGTTTAATGCAGGCATTTGAGGATTAACATTTGGGATAGAATAAGCCATCTATCTTTGGAGTTAAATTTATTCACTAATAAACACTACTTTAGAATAGTCTTGAGCTAATGTGATGATAAGTGGAATATCTCTCTTCAGAAACACAAAAGTCATGGGGTCAATAACATCTTTATAAACCTCTAAATCTAAAGCTTCATTAGGTTTATGTGGATCCATAATTATCCTTTTTAGATGCTCTACTCAAATTTCTAAAATCTATGCACAATATTATTTCTCCATTCTTTTTTATGACCAGGACTAGGTTTCCCACCATAATGGAATGTCTAATATGAAAAACTATCCTTTAATCCAATAGCATCTTGACTTGTTTAAAAATCATGGGTTCTAAAATAGGGTTAACAGGCATTTGCTTCTGTCTAAAAGGTTTGCAACCTTTTTGAAGAGGTATGGTATGAGTAATGGCCCTTAGGTCAAATATTTTCAAATCTTCATAAGAACAAGAAATTACATCCTTGTATTTTGTAATCACATTCCCTATATTCACCATTTGGGGTTGATCATGTGAGCTAAGATTTGTTGCATGATAATCTTTACCATTTACCTTAAGGTTGCTTAGGTGCCTTAGAAATTTTGTTAAAATCAAATAGTCTTCCCAATGAAATCATCCCTTTAGGTATATTATTATCACTTAATTGGATTAATTTACCATTAAGTTCCTACTCATGATAAGTTTCATCAATCTCATCACTAATGTGAGATTCAAAATCCCTAGAATTATTTAAGAAATCCATGATTGTTGATCATCATTGAAAACTTGGAAATGATTTATATTGTTAGGATCTAAACTACAAGGTATTAGATAAATATTGATGCTTTGAGTATCATTATTAGGAATGAGGTTAGCTACAATAGAGGCAAGTTGATCAACAGTTTTGTTTTCTTCTCTTGGAATATCTAAGATGTTGAAGGCATCAAAAGATTTGATCAAATCCCACACCCTAAGCTTATATATCTTTAATTAAGATAATTTGCACTCATACTTACTTCTCACTTAGTAAACCATAAGTTCAAAGTTTCCATAGACAAGGATTTATTTAACTTTGTGTTTAATGGAAAACTATAATCCACGTATGAGATCCTCATACTTAGATAAATTATTGGTGCAAGTAAATTGAAACTTATAAGCTACATGGTATTGTTTTTCTAAAGGATTCATTAATATAATACCAGCTCTTGATCTTGATTTGCACTTGGAACCATCAATGTATATCTTCCACAAACCACACATTTGATAAGAAATCTTAGAAATTAGTTCTTTTGTAATTTTTAAAGTCAAAACTAACAAATCAAAATCTAAGAAATTTACTCTTTATTTAACAACATTATATTCTGTTATCATGTGTTTCATTTGAGGTTCCCTTTCTAATCTTATTTAATTTGGCACACCTTTCCAAGGAAGCCATAAGTATCAATAATAAGTAGACATATATCGATTTAAATCCTTAGTCTATTCTCTACTCAAAAGCAATCCATAAGCACTAAGAATTTATACCACTTAGATATCAATGAATTATTGAAACCTTGGTTCACTAGCCAACTATATATGCACATTTAATAATTATCCTATAGAATTAACTCTAGATTTATCCAATTGAGTGACTACCCTATCATATTTGATTAGAATCAACCTGAGTTGTTTACATATCCCAACAAGCACAATGTTGGTTGAGGCTCCTAAATCTAAAAGATAATCATGAACATTTTTTTCCAAATATCTTGACTATAAGTAAAAAACGTAGGGACTTTGCCTTGATCACTTGTGTAATTACATTTTAACTATCATTCTTATTGGGTTTGCCAATTTTATTTGATAAACATTCCAAGAATAATTGTCTTTATTCTATGATTTGAGTTAGCTCATGCAGAGTGATGTTATCTTTAATCCTTTTCATATCTTTCATAATGTTGTAGCCAACTTTTCTTTAAAGATCAATAGTTAACATTAACTTAGAATAAATTCCTCTAAGAGGCTCAAGATTATTTTTTGATATAGTGTCTGGAGGGGTCCCATAATTTTTAGGAGGGGTAGATGTAGTCAATGTTTGTTTTTATTCCCTATTTTTTAGAGGATATGTTTAAAAAAATTACTGGAATGCTTGAATTTCCTTAGGAATATTCTTAGGCTCATTTTCCTCTTGAGAAGAGAAATTAAAATTTTCCACCATATGCACTTGGTCAAATGGTTAAGATTTATAAGAATTTGTAATAACCTCTTTGTTTATAACCACATCAAATGTGTCAAGTTCTTCTTGAAAAGCTTCAAAAGCTTTACAAAATTCAATATAATCAATCTCATGATGTTTGGAAGTAGCATGCACCCTACAATAATCTAGTAAGGAAATATCACTGAGGTTTATATCCATGTTATTTTTGATAG
The DNA here is from genome assembly GCA_037957365.1 of Torreya grandis. NCBI lineage: Eukaryota > Viridiplantae > Streptophyta > Pinopsida > Cupressales > Taxaceae > Torreya > Torreya grandis. The sequence goes on along the minus strand of JARHVA010005202.1, from coordinate 456,490 downwards.
GGAAATAATCATTAGCTTTTTTATTGTATAAAATACCATTCTGGAACCTGCTATTGGGTCTTTTGAACTTTTAGAAAGTGAAGTTAATTCTAGAATTGTCATTAACATAACCAAGTTGTTTTTTGTAATTTCAAAAAATAAGTGCTAAACTTCTATAACATTTTCAATATAGATTCATTCTCATTTTTTGGAACCTCAACATTTTGACTTTGTTTACTCTTAATGTCATTGATAGGCACTAAAGCCTTTTGATCATTTTCATCAAATGCATTTGTAACTTAATGTCTCAATAAGCCTATATTTTGATTAGGGGAAGCATGACAAGTAGGAAATACATTCAAAGTAAGAAACTAGTTTAATACTAGAATATTTTGTTTATTACTTAGGAAAAGGTTTAATACACACATTTGAGGATTAACATTTATGATAGAATAAGCCATATGCCCTTGGGGTTGTATTTGGTCACTAATAACCACTACTTAAAAATAGGCTTGAGCTAATGTGATTATAAGTGGAATAGTTCTCTTCAAAAACATAGATGTCATTGGGTCAACATCATCTTTATAAACCTCCAAAGCTAAAGCTTCATTAGATTTATATCGATCCATGGTCTAGCTAAACATCTTTTGGAACCTAGCATTAAATGACTTATTAGGTTCATTTGTATCTCTTTTAATAGTTATGAATTTATGATAAATGACACAAGGACTTATGATCTTTGCAAATGGATCAATGAAAATAGTGTCAAAATTATTCCATGAGACGATACAATTATCAGGTAGATTGAGGAACCATTCATACATAACATATTTAAATGTAAATGTGAACAACTTAAATGCTACATATTCATGAATAACATTTAAAAATATTAATGTAGCTTTGAAATATTTAACATGTTCTTTAGCAGTCATAATACCAGTTGGACTAAATATTGTCAATTATTTTTTTGAATTACCTGGTAAATCATGAACCCCACCTAGAATATTGATAGGGGAACTTCCAAGCCACACCATGTTTGGATGAAGATAAAGCATAGGAATCCATTGAAAAGGTGATAATGGTAGAGATTTATAATACCTTCACTTACCTCTATCTTTCCTATTCCTTCTGTGATTTTCAAGTTTGAGCAAGGGTTCTCTTATCTCTGAATGTGATCTTGTCATATTCCTTGGTAATTCTAGTTTGAAGACTAAGGATCATATATTAAAACATGGTGTAACACATTAATTTCCAAATAATGAAAAATAATATGCACACTAAGCTTAATTTTCAAAAAAAAAATCATAAAAGGACAAAAGACATCAATTTTAACTAAATGAGTTCAAAGATGTACTGAATTATGCAAAGATGACCAATATTTACAACTTATGACTCAAATAAACTTATTATTGTCAAATAATTGATAATTTTGAGAAAAATAAGCCATCCTAACTATAAATACTAATAATTTTTTACCACAAAAGCCATATTTCTATAAAGGTTACCAATCTTTACACAATTTATGTTAAAAGAAACATAATCATGTAAAATGTAGATAATTCCAACCAAATACACTTCAAAACATATTAAACATCTTTAAAGAGGCCCTCCTAATGATAGTGGAGCTTCTCCTATTGATGCTTTTAATTTTACCATATGTGCTATTAATGTTGAAGAACACTTCTCATTTTAGGATCTTGAGAATCCATGACATGAGTTGTAGTTTGTGACTATTTAGGGATTGTCTATGGTGGAATAGAAGCAATGTATGAAAACTATCTAGAATATTTTTTTAATTTAGTGGTTGGGAGCCACTAGGGTCCATACTATTTGAATGATTAATGATTATTAACAATGACCTCTAAGCTAGAGTGAATCTTTTTTAAAAAATAAGAAAAAGGAAGGGTAACGAAGAAAGAAATGTGATTACAGGTTTTCATCTCAAATATTATGACAAAATTCCAATTACTTTTAGCACATTTGAACCAATCTATGTTATAAAACATGATAAGCTCAAATTATATCACAAATCAAGAAAAATTCAAAGGAAAAAGATGAATCACAAGTAAGAACCAAATTTACTTTAAAGGTTTGTTATTATGATGTAGATAACCTAAGTACATCCAAATACAAAAAAAATAAAATGAAGTATATTTGAGATCTTTATAGTCAATTTAGTATTTAGCAAAAATTAAAAACCCTATGATAAATAATGGAACTCAAATAATAAGACTCATTTAAATTCAAGATAACTCCATGTAATTGAGAGATAACATAGACATTTAACAAAAACTATCTAGACAATCTTCTTAGAATTCCTTAGTTATATTAAATGCTCCTAATATCAATTGCTCAAAAACTCTCTTTTGAAGGGAATTGGGTGCAGATGGCTGGGCGCAAAGGTGGAAGTGGCGGCCCGACGACAGGCCCCAGGAGGGAAGGAGCGATGCCTGGGGCAAGCTCAGCGGCTTAAGCAGAGTTTTATTCCAGTGAAAGGACCAAACTAAACAAGGTTAATGGCTACTTACTTAGGAGCCAGGACAGACCAGTTCTGATTATACCCCAAGAGACAGTCTAGGAGGAAGTTGAATATTTGTCTTCACATACCCTTATCTGCAAATTTCTGGGTATTAGAATCCCTGTGGTGGCTTTGGAAGTGTGGAACCGGTGCTCCTGGGTCATTGGAGGGGATTTTGACATCATGTTAGCAAGGAATAGCTACTTTTTGGTAAGTTTTTCTTTTGTGATGGATCGAAATCATATTTTTGAAGGAGGCCCATACTTTTATGAGCATGTAGGATTATTTCTTAAACCCTAGCATGTGGGCTTCAATTCGGCTCATGAGCTCTCAGCGTGTTTTCCAGTCTGGGTCCGTCTTCCTTGGCTGCCACTTGAATTTTGGAGAGAGGATATACTCAGGCAAATAGTGGCAATGCTGGGAACACCAGCAGCGATTGCACATCAATCATTAGACAAGAAAGTGATATCTTACGCCCGTATTTGCGTAGATATGGATTTGAATAACCCACTGGCAGACTCTATAGAGATTTGCATGGGGTCCCTATCATGGATTCAATAGATTGATTATGAATCCATTCCCTTCAGGTGTAGAATTTGCCATGTATACGGACATCTACATCGTCAGTGTCCTCAGGCTATCAAATATTCAGGAAGTGGCCCTGATTCTTTAGCGCCAAACATAGCCTATGCTAAAAAAGAGATTTGGCATCAGGTCCAACCAGAAAATGGGAAAAATCATTCAGATAGGTTGGGTAAGGGTGAAGGTTCAAATAATGTGAGCTTGGCGCAGGGGATAGGTGACCATTCTCAGGCTGGGCAAGACAGCTTCATACCAGTTTAAAGGTGAGCGAGAGGTCATGGATGGAAATGAGGGAATGCAGATAGGCAGGTATACTTGGGGTTTAATAAGTTTTATGCCCTTGACTACATGGCTCTCGAAGATGGTATTTTGATGGATGAACAGGGAGAGGATATGGAGCTCTCTAAGCAATTTGATGACCTCCACGAAGGTCAAGAATTGATGATCAAAATGCCTGTAAATAATGTTTTGAGAAAGGAAGAAGGAATGATAGAGGCTTCTTGTGGAAGGAAAGAAAAAGAAGACAGATGGGCTGATGTGGTTAAGGTAGGAGATGCTAGAAAGAAGGAAAAAGGACCTGCTCTGGCATTTGGACTGGCACAGAAACAATTCAAAAAGGCCACCTCGGCAGCTCTGTCCAAAGGTGGGTGAAAGAAGGATCAAGACAAACTTAAAATTATAGGTGATTTGCTTGTGGAGGCTGGGGTTGTTAAAACCTTGGATGAGCATTTCCCCCAACCCACTTAATGATAGTCTTATCATGGAATGTAAGGGGTCTGAATAGCTCCCCTAGACAAAAAGCTATAAGAAGCTTGGTGTGGAAACATACTCCATATATTTTATGTATTTAGGAGACTAAATTGATGGTAGATTCACTTTTTGCCTATATGCCAAATATTTGGCCAACAAGACAGTGGCAATGTTTAGGTGCTCAGGGTAGTTCAGGAGGCATAGCTATGGGATGGGACCCAAGGAAAATTCTGCCCATGCATTGGATTACCAACATTTCAGCCTTATCTGTGGTGGCGTCCTCTTTTGAAACTGGTAAAGTGTGCTTGATAACCACAGTGTATGCACCTATAGACATGGAAGGGCAATTGCAGCTGTGGGATCACATCTGTTACATCCGAACATGCTTTCCATTTTTGTTGTGGATAGTTGTAGGCAACTTTAATGCGGTGCTGAATCTAGAAGAGAAAAGAGGAGGATTGAATCAGCTAGGGCCTTCTTCAGAATGCTTTCACCAAAATGTTGAAGTCCTTCACCTCTCTGATGTTAGACCATCGAATGGATGGTTCACCTCGTGCAACAGAAGATCAGGTAACACTGCCATGTCTAAACGCCTTGATAGATTTTTAGTTTCTTGCTTTTGGCAGTCTAGTGCCATGTCAATCACTTCTGAAATCTTAGATTGGAGTGGATCTGACCACTGGCCTATTAAGCTATCCATTGGATTATTGGGCGCCCCAAAAAGTCACCTTTCAAATTTTAGTTGATGTGGCTTAGAGATCCTGCTCTTCATGACTGTATTGACCAATGGTGGAGGCAAGGTAGGCTTGCTTTTGGGACATCGATGTACTCTTTTCTTAAAAAACTCCAGTATGTTAAAAGAAAACTGTAGATTTGGAATAGAACTTGCTTTGGTAACTTAACATGTAGGAAGAAGAAGGCACAAGAGCAGCTAGATGAAATAACCAGAAAGATAAGGGAGGATGGACTTTCGGATAGCCTTCGTTTGGAAGAAGTAAGAGCTATAAATACTGTAGTGGAATGGGAACTGCGAGAAGAAATATATTGGAAATAGAAAGCCTGCATAGATTGGTTATAGGAGGGAGACAAGAACATGGCTTTTTTCCATCACTCAATTCAAGCTCGCCATAATAGGAATTTTATTACCTCTCTTGTTACTCAAGATGCGACTTGTCTTACCTCTTCCCATGCTATTAATAGAGAAGCTATTCGATATTTTTTTGAACTTTTCACCAGTGATCCAGTACCTGATGAAGGGGCAGAAAATACTATTTTAGATTGCATTCCTAAATTAGTGAATGAGGATATGAATGACAGGCTTATGCGGCCAATTGCTATGGCTGAAGTGGAGGAGGCAGTTTTTAGTATGAAGAGAGGTAAAGCCCCTGGGCCAGATGGATTTTTGGCAGAATTCTTTCAAGACTTTTGGGATATCATTAAAGGGGATTTGATGGAAGTGATTCAGGAATCTTACTTCAGCAAGGATATGCTTAGAGCCTTGAATGCTACATTCCTTACTCTTATTCCAAAAAAGGAGCAAGCTGATAAGTTGGACATGTATAGGCCTATTGCACTATGCAATGTGATCTACAAAATCATTTCTAAACTTATTGCAGAAAGGCTGAAAGTACTCCTTCCTAGTATTATTTCGGAGGAGCAAGGTGGCTTTGTTACTGGAAAATAGATATTAGATGGGGTGGTGATTGCCTCAGAGGCCATTCATTCTATGAGTATTTCACAGGAGAGGGCAATGTTCATTAAGCTTGACCTTGCCAAAGCCTATGACAGAGTTAGCTAGAGATTTTTGATCAAAATTCTTTCGACATTTGGCTTTAATTAGGATTGGATTAGATGGGTGCTTAGTTGCATTTCTACACCCTCCTTCTCGGTCCTTATAAATGGAGCACCCTCTGAGCTTTTTAAGGCCTCGAGAGGCCTTCGCCAAGGAGATCCACTCTCACCGTATTTGTTCATCATTATGGCTGAGGGGCTGGGGCAGCTCTTCAAAGATCGGGTCTCTCAAAATATTTTACATGGCTGGAAATGGGGGAGAGATATATCCTCCTTGACCCACCTACAATTCATTGATGATACTATCTTAGCTGGGACAGCTCGAATCAGGGAAGCAGAAGCTTTCTGGTCCACACTAGACAATTATTTGCAGGCCTTTAGACAAAAGATAAATGACCATAAATCCTCAATCTTCTTTTTCAATACACCTGAGGCTATTTAGAGAAGGATAGCAGTCATACTGAGGTTTCAGACTCAAACACTTCTTGTGACTTATTTGGGTATTCCCATAGTTGTAGGAAGGTAGCCCAGGCTTTTTTGGCAAAATGTGTTGGACAAGCTAAGACAGAAAATTAGTCATTGGACTCACCGATGGCTATCTATGGCTGGTAGAGTGATTCTCCTTCAATCTGTCATACAGGCATTACCTATATATCGTAGCATGGTGCAAGTTGCTCCAACTTACTTCCTAAAGGAATATGATGCCCTCTCTAGGAAGTTTCTTTAGAGTGGGAATCTTCAAAATATGAAATGGAGTCTAATCAATTGGTAATAGTGTGCAGACCAAAGCAAGATGGAGGACTTGGATTACGATCGGTTGTGTTGGCCAGCCAAGCTTTAGCTGCCAAGTTATATTGGAGGTGGTGCTCCAATCATTCCTCCCTATGGGCCCGCATCTTGACAGTGAAATACTTTTTGGGTACTGCTCCATAGGATTTATCCAGATTTCCTCTTGAGGGTAGAGGTTCAATGGTGTGGGGCACCCTTAAGGATGGAGCACAATTAGTGAAGCAGAGCCTATTTTGGGTGTGCAATAGTGGAACTGAGGCATTTTTCTGGGAAGACTCATGGGATGGTGCGCCACCCATATTAGTTTCACATCCTCATTTGCAAACACTTGTTGATTCCTTTCATGCTGCTGGCTGGAACAAAGTAATGCATTATAAAGAAGCTATTAGCATAGGTTTGTCTATTGGTTACAGATGGAAAAACTCCTCTGATTGGCCACCTGGAGGTTTGGCGGAGGAGAAGAGTGAATTAATTCAAATCCTTGAGTCTAGAGGATGTAATTCTCTATAAGGAAGTGATGTACTAGCCTGGGGTGGAGAGGCTACTAGTTAGTATTCCATTTCTACTGGGTATATGATTTTGATTCATGAAATTTTCAATAGAGATCAGTTCTTTTGGGGAAAAAAGGTGTGGAACCAGATATCTTGGCCAAAATGCAATTTTTTCCTGTGGCTCCTTACTCACAATAAATGTCTCACCTGGGACAATTTGTGCAAACATGGCTTTCAGGGGCCATCAATTTGTGTTCTCTGTCATAATAGTGAAGAAACAGGTGCGCACTTATTCTTTCAATGTCCTTTTGTCAAATAGGTTTGGCACCTGTGGTGGTCTGCCTGGGGCATCCCCTGCCGCCATGTCCATTCATTGAGTGAGTTTTGGGACAAATTGGGACATGCTCCAACTAGGAGTTCCATCTTGCAAATCACCTGGGCTATTGGCCCATCATTTATATTATGGAATGTTTGGTTGGAATGAAACAGGAGAGTGTTTCGGGGTGCGCAGCTTAAACTTAGCTCGTTGTGGACAAAAACTCTCTATTCGCTACAGGAAACTCTACAATTTAAATGCTTGAGGGGAGCGGACTTAGATGTGGAAGCGACTGGGTTTCGCACACACCTAGGATTGGTCCTTAGCCCGAGCTTGGAGTCTGGGATGAGTGGAGCGCCGTTGACTGGGAGATGTCCAAAGATGCAACTAGTCAATAGAATAGGCCGCTAGACTTCCCCTGAAGCTGGTAAGATTAAAATAAATACGAAAGGTTCCTCAAGGGGGAACCTAGGTGAGGTTGGTGTTGGCGGGATTGCTCGAGATTGTTCAGGGAATATCATGTTTCTTTTCTCGATCTACAAAGGATGGCACACAAATAACCATATGGAAGCAATGGCGATTTTAGAGGCTATGAAGTTCTGCTGTCAATAGGGATATTATGAGGTTATATGTGAATCTGATTCACAAGTTGTGATAAATTTGGTTAATAATGGGCCTATTGGTAAAGTAGATTGGCATTTAAGTGTTATTGTCCATCAGATTAGGTATTTATGTGCTTCTTTCAATTATATTTCCTTCAATCACATTCCCCGAGAATGGAATAGTGTTGCTGATCGGCTTGCCAAATGGGCTTTGGAGAATGGCCCTACTTGGAATATTAAGGATCAGGGAATGCTCCCTGTAAGTATGTACCAGGAATTGATTCACATGGTGGATCAGGAAAACATTCTGTAACTTTGGCTTTCTTGTTTTTCAATAAATTTTTACCCCCATTTAGTTAAAAAAAAAAACTCTCTTTTACAAATGGTAACCATTTTCTAATTTATAGGAAACATAGGTGGTTAAATGGTTAACTTTAAAAAATATCTAGATGTGAATAAAGATAGTTGTCTTTGATACAAAGCTACAATTTGAAAAAAATAATCATGACAACTTGACAAGAATGAATATATGCTAACAAACTAGCATATACTTTATGAAAAGAATATTCTTTTAGTAATTCCATTGGTGGGTCATACCAATTATCCCTATCTGAGGAATTCATTCACCTTGGTGTATTGCTCCTCAATTAGATCAAAATCCACTATAAGCTTCATTAGACAATCCACTTCTTTATCTACTAACTTGTTAAATTCACTATTTACCCAAGATACAAGTTACTTAACACATTGTGTTTCTGCAATTTGTTTCCCTACAAAATTAATGGTATCAAGGGTCTTTGCGTTTTACTTATCTGAATGACCTTGGTTGTCTCTAATGCCCTAAATGTGGGTATCAACCCTCTGTTTAAATTCTTCATCATCAATCAAGCCTAAAGTATTGGTTTGAGAAGGGTTATTTAATAGGTTCCCTAGAAGTTTCTCAATCTAGTTTAATAAATCTATGTCTCTCTTGATGAATTCCTTAACATCACTACTCTAGGTGATCAAATCTTCTTATTTATCTACCAAAACTACCATGAGGATGTCTAGATGTCTAAGTTTGATAATCTTAAAGTTCATGACCTACTTTGTCTTACGCACCTTGATGAACTCCTCCATTTGAGCTTAATACTTCTACCATTGGGTGATTAAGGCTTATGCCATCTCAACTTGATGGTCCAAAGCATTCAATTTAGACTTAATGATTTTCAAATTCTCTAATGCATCCATCAAGGATTTATTTAGAATTTGCAATATATTTTTAGGAATTATCGAGAAAACATAAACTTCCAGATCTTGCTTTTCTATTTACAAGTTGAGGATCCTCCATTTCAATCCTTGAACTCCAGCCAAGACCATTATTGATTGGGATAGTACCACACTAGCTAAATCCTCTTGAAAAATAGGATGCTCCCCTACTACCTATCCTAAAATAAGAGTTAATCTTATAAATTCCTCCACCTTCATAAAGGTGAATTCCTCAGTATCAATAGTGATTTTCTTGGTCACTACTCTTTCAGGAATTGATGTCTTTGGATTAAATTAGACTTGAGGATCAAGTTATTTTACCTATGGTTGTTTAGGAATCTCCACATTTGAACTCCTAGAGGCTCCTAAGGTACCAACCCATTGGCTTTCTTTGTTGTGAATAATATGGATGCTTCTCTTTGCTTGTTTGTTCAACATATCTTGAATCCATGGATTGACATTATCCTAAATAGCTATGTCCACTCAAGTCAGAGCTAGTGAAAGAGAAAGAGATGGGATTTTTTGAAACTTCCCATAAACAAACCAATCAAGAATGGTTAGTCCATAAATAGTATTCTCATCACTAAAGAGGTTTATTTCAATAGTAGGGTGAGTGAAAGTTAACCTAGGCCTCATTTTTGGAGCCAATGGAACTAAGGCTAATTCTACCTATCTCTTTCCACTAAAAAATGGAACTAATTCCTTACCTACTTCCTCAGATATATATTCTTATTTATTTAAACCATAAGTATCCATGATGTTAACAAGGGCACTCTCCACTATTTCTTCAATTTCTAAAGCAATTAAGCTAATAAATTTTATTGGGGAAGAAGGCCCTTATGGGGATAACTAAATTTGGAGGCTTTCAAAAGGTCTTTTCTCAATCTTGGACTACTCAATTATAGCTTTAACTTTTCCTTTTGTATCCTCAAGCTACTCAATCTGAGATGACTTTGTCAATTCTCCATGCTAAGGTTCAAAATATTATCCCTCAATAGTTGGTTCTTGATGTGTAGTCCCAGATAGTCTTGGCAAGAAGTGATACTATAATAGATATAACTACCATAGTTCTCCTAAAGGCTTATTATCCCTTACATGCCTATGTTCTAAGGTTATGTTATAGTTTTAACCCTAGATAGGATTTCTTCAAAGTTCTTTACCTTTATGCAAATGACATCTCCCACACCTAGTTGATACTTGTACTTAGTCTTTGGGACCTTCTTATCTTGAATATGGTTAGTAACTATATTAATGGGGTCCCACATCTTAAGATCATCTAATTAGAGATCAAAAGAGTTATTGTTCACCACCATGATCTTCATATATTTCCAATCCTTGATTATAATTCTACTAATGTCTAGTGGTAAGGGATGAACTTGAGCCTTTTTATTCTTCTTGTAGTGCCAAACTATACCCTAAATGATTTGATAGGTAATTTCTTGCTCTAAAAGCTTACTGGGAACATATATGGGCAGATTTTATGGTTGGAACGTGATTCCTTCTATCCTTATTACATTAAAATCTAGATAGAACCACACATCCCCCATGGTCTCCACTTTTTTTTTTATTAGAGGATGAAATCTAGGCATAGGAATACCAGTGATTGTCTCAAAAATGATTGGGAAGATAATGTCACATATTAATTGCATATGATTCTTATATTTGAAAATATATAGTTTGGATTAATGATGGGAAATGGTAGTCCTACCATTAGGGGACCAATTTTGGATGCCAGGGAAATTAATAGAGGCCAGTAATGAGTCTAATAGGTAATAAATCATTAATAAATGTCTAGACGTTTTTCTCTTGATGGTTATAAACTATTTGGCCAAGAAGAAACTTATTAAGTCTCTAATTGGAGGGGTTAGGTTCCACTCCAACATGCAATGGACATAAGATGCCTAGACCTTACACACATAAGTTATAGAAGAGGCATCAAAGGATCTGTTCAATAAGGTCATATCTACCCTAACACTCTCTTTGAATTGGGTACTAGGAATCTCACCATTAGGGGTTCTAAAAACATGGTAACATTATATTAACCAAGGTGAAAGAACTAAATCTAGGTTTTGGGAATTTGTCCATGTTGTCAAGGATGGAAGATCAACATGAGGTAAAGGGAGCTTATAATAAGTCTCAAAGTCCATAGGAGATATGCATGTAACTTTATTGACATTTACTTCATGAATAATCCATTCTCCATCTACTCTGTAGTCAATGAAAATAAGAATAAGAAGGTTGATGCAATGTATTACCTCTAGTTTATCAGTGATGTGATGAAGGCTTGCCATTTGAATTGATACTAAATCCTTGTATCTTTGGTACATTTAAGCATTCCACTTTTCTACTTGAGAAATTAGTTGTAACTCTTTGATAAAGAAGAATAATTCAGACCAATTCCTGATTTCCTATACATTTAATTTTGTTGATTCCAACTTTGTGTCTCTAAAGACCCTTCCTTCATGATCTAAAGTTAGATAAATCTCTACTTCAATCTTCATCTATTGCCTACCCACTACCATTGATAATACTATAGTTTAATTTCAAAGCTATCAAAGTTATTACTAAGGCACCTAATCTAAATTTAGTTTGTAATTATCTTAAGTGTCACATAATTAGTTTGGACTGACTCTAACATTATTTATGGAGGGTTTAGGGTTTTTATGCTTTAATGACCAAAACTATCACATATGTGCCTTAGATATGATAGAAACTTACTTAATATCTCTCGTGTGTTTTCAATCATGAGATATCTTTAATTTGGATCCTCCATACTTATATGGAGCTTATGTGGTAGGGTTTCATGCCTTTTGAAAAAAAATTCATAAATGCCATTTGAAGAGTGACCATTAGTTTTCAAAAGTCCCTTTTGTTTTGCTTTAAAAATCCAAATCCATGTCATTACATTTCATTGGTTCTTGATATTTGAGCTTATTGACTGTGCCATGTGTCAATATTTTAGGTCCTTTAAATAGTATTCAATTCTATCACACTATTGGATCAAATCTAATGAGTAAGTAATCACCATTGGATCCTTAGGGAGATATTGAGGCTTGTGTTTTGATGTGCATTATTGGATCAAATCAAATGAGAAAGTGATCACCATTGGATCCTTTAAGATGCTTGCCCTTTGAATCAGTCAAAAAGACATAGGCCAAGATTTTTATGTCTTAATCTTGCCTTCATAATAAAATTAAGAATTTATTAAAAAGGATTTAGAAATTATCAGTTTGTTTAGGCTTAAAAAAATGTCTGCGTTAAATTTGATGATTTTAGTCCCATCAAATACATCCTCGTAGACATCAAATGATGGGGATGAACTTGTGAAATTCAAGACAATAAAATATTTATATTTCAATTTAAATTTGATGGGTTTGGTCTTGTCAAATACATCATCACAAATGTCAAATTATGGGAGCAAACCAATCAAATTTAAAACAAAAAAATTTAATCATCCAATAACTGAATTCCATGTGTAAAACCATCAGGAGATCTATAAGCTTTGGGGATTTTCTAAGTTAAATTGATAGGTTCAATCCCATTAAATACATCCTCATAGATGTCAAATGATAGGAGTGAATTGTCAAATTTAAGATGATAAAATATTTATGTCTAATGAATGAGTTCCATGTGTAAAACTATTGAGAAATCTCAAAGCTTTAGGGATTGTCTAAGTTCACTTTGACGGGTTCAATTCCATAAAATACATCCTCATAGATGTTAAATGATAAGAGAATTTTTTTCAAATTTAATATTATAAAATATTTATATTTCAATTTAATTTTGATGGGTTCAATCTCATCAAATAAGTCCTTATAGATGTAAAATGATGGGGGTGAACCTGTCAAATTTAAAATAATATAATTTATTTCACACCAATAGATTTAAAACCTTTGATCAAGTGATCACCATTGGATCCTTATTGGGGCCCAAATAATTAACTGTATGCTTTTCAAAAAGACTTCAAATTTGATGCACTATTATATCAAATGTAATGGACAAGCGTAAAGCGTTAGATCTATAAAAGTGCATGAAATTTAAGTTAAAACCTGATCATGCATAAAATTTTCCCACTAGATTTTCTTGTGAATTCTTAAATTTAAACCGCTAGGGTTTATTTTTTGGGAACCCTAAATTCTTCCATTAAATTTATAATTAATAACCTTCAAGTTGATTTTTACCAACATCAAAAATATGATCAAACACTATTTAAAACTTATTCCAAGATATATCAGTTATGGAAATAATCAAAAGGGTCCCCTTTCCACAAAAAATATGGGAGGGTGTTGGTCTCAAAAAATGATGACTCACAGGGGAAACATAGAAATATACTCTCTCGTGAATCAACTTTTTACTGAAATAAGTTCCTTATGTATAAAATATAAACTTATATATTAAAACATAAATATGTAGTGTGTGCTTTTATTCCACTTACTATTTTTCATGAATGTTAGGAAACAACATCTATGTTCATATCCTTTTGGTCCATTACACTTAACTTTGAGTGTTTTAGATATTCTATAAGAATAATAACTCTTAATTTAGGGGAGGTTGGGGCATTGTTTTTTTACCAACTAGGTGTTTATAGCCTTAATAGATATACCTTTGGTTCCACTCAAGGTCTTGCTCCACTGCTAGCCAGGTGTCCATAGCCCTAATGGAGATTACCTATATCACCTTTGCTTTAATTTCCATAGATTTTGTAATGATTTTCTTTTAACATTTTCTAGGTCCTTTTGCAAAGTTTTGAAACTAATACAACTTGGTTTTAAGGATTTGGTCAAATGCTTTGGCATTAGGATACTCTCCTTTAATTGAAAATTTAGTCCATGACAAGGATGTGTTTTAAGTGTAAGCATGAATATGGGTTAATAAACTAAATTCACATTGTATACATATGATTCTTCTTATAACCAAGTTTTAATGTAGAATAAGGTTTAAATATTTGTAGGAAAATAAATTCTTATACCAATTTATACCAATACCCTTGGTTGCTTCATACTACTTTATTGCCAACCATGGTCACCTTTTGTAAGATTTATATTCACACTTTTGAGCAATTCCAAACCAAAAAATAATAACATGAGACTTTACCACAACCAAGGAACGCCACCAAGTAAGAAGAAAAGAGGAAGAAACAAAATGCAAATAAAAACATATACACAATCCCAACAAGAAATAAAAAAACAAAGAAATCAAGGAAACTAACTAGACTACCTATTCTAATTTTAACAATCTTACACATTTATTCCATGAAGACCTATAGTGGGACAATAACAAAGTAATGTTTGAGATATTGTCCATTAGTAGGTAATGTGAAATCTACTCCTTGGAGATATTTAGACCTAAAAGTATTGTTGCCCAAGATTTCTATAATTTGGTAAGGACCAATCCATAAAGGAGTGAATTTACCATGTTTACCTTTGGGTTATGATGCCTTGTCCCAAAAAAGGACAAGATCTTCCTATCTAAATACCTTCACTTTAGATCTCTTATCAAACCATATTTTCATGGTTAACTGGTGTCTACTAAAGTCTATAAATTCATTTTATTTTGCATCTTTCATTTGAATAATGTCTAATAGCCAAGAATTAGTAAGTTCCTAACTGTCTTCTATGTATTCCTGCATGAATGTGATTGTAGGCAAATTGAAAGTGATGGGAAAGAAGGGATCCTAACCATATACTAAAAAAATGGTGAAGCCTTTAGAGCTTATTTGATCCTAATTTGATCTACCCATAATGCAAACTTAATAAGTTTATGCCATGTTCTAGGTCTATCTTCAACAAATTTCCTGATAGCTTTCATCAAATTTTTGTTTGTGGATACAAAAACACCATTTCCTTGAGGATATTGATAAGAAGAAAAATTGAGTGTAATGCATTGGTAATAATCCCATTTTGTCATTTCAATATAAATTAATTTAGATCCATTGTCACAAACCAAATAAACTAGGTTTCCAAATCTAGTACAAATATTTTCTTCTAGGAAATTAATCACTTCCTCTATTTTGCATTGCTTAGTGGCTACTACCTTAGTCCACCTAGTACAATAATCTGTAGTAGTCAGGACATAATTATGAACTTAAGAATAATTGGAGATTATTACTCCAACAAACTCTAATCCCCATTATTTAAAAGTTTTATCTACCATCATAGGTTGTAAAGGCATGGTTGCCTTTGGTTCCTTCATGTTAAAGATCTGGCATGAATGACACTCCCTCACATTCTTATAAGCATCTTTGAAGAGTTTCATCTAATAATATACAAACTTTAGAATATTATGAGATGTGGTTCTTTCTAAAGGGTGTCCACTTCCAAATTTTTCATGAAAGGTAGTCATAATCTAAGCCACTTCTTCCTTGGACACACTCTGAAATAAACTCCCTCAAAGTTCCTCCTATGCCAGACTCTATTCTTGATGAGGTAATGAGATAATTTTAACCTCAAGGCTCTCTTATGTTCTCTTATTAATCCTATGTGATAAATACCATTGACAATTAAATGGATAATAGAGTCATACCACTCATTACGTTAAAAGTTGTGTTGATCTACTTACATGATATGAAATTTTGTGTCAATAGTAGCGATCATCTAAATTAGACCCTGAAATTTCACTAATTTTTAAATTTTCATCTCTTTATCATATTCTTGTATAATTTCCATCCATTTGCATCTTCTTTCTCTAATCTCATTCTAACTCAACATAAGTTTTATAGCTAGATCAGGCAATATAATATGCACCTTATTTCTAAGGAGGTAATGTCTAATTTTTTTTTTTATTGATTTGACAAATGCATAAGCTTGATCATCAATTATAGAATAATTAACTTCTATATTTTTAATTTTTTTTCTCATGAAAGCTATATGATTATCATTCCCATCAACTTTTTGAGTTAACACTACAGCCATAATATGCTTAGAAGCAAACAAATATAGATAGAAATCCTTTAAAAAATCAAGACTTATGAGGACTAGAGCTTCATTAATTACCTTATTAATTTTAAGGGAGGCCTTTTTGGATTATTTATTCCAAGAAATTATAGCATCTTTCTTAAGCATGTCATTCAAAGGTTTAATAATCTCAATAAAGCCTGAAATAAACTTCCTCACAAAATTAATCTTACCAAAGAATGACTTAAGTTCTTTTTGGTTGTTGGGAAACCCAATATTAGAAATGGCCTCTAATCTATAAATATCCATAGAGATTACATCTTTTGTAATGACATGTCCCAACAATTTTCTTTCAGTGACATAGAATATACTTTTCTTAGGGTTAAGAGATACACCATACCTCCTGCATCTATCAAATACTTGTCTCAAATATATGAAGTGCTCCTCTATTTTTATAAAATAATGTAAGATAATCCATAGATATGATGATAAAATTTCCCATTAAACCTTAGAAAACATGGTCCATGGCCCTTTGAAAATTTTCCCCTACATTAATTAATCTAAAAGGCATTCTTTTGTAAGTGTGTGTTCCCTATTCAGTAGTAAAAGTTGTTTTCATCCTATTTTTTGGAGCAATAAGCACCTAGTTATATCCATAAAATCCATCCATAAAAGACATCATGAAAGATCCTGAAATAGTTTTCATAACTTGATGTAGAGAAGGTAAAGGATAATTATCCTTTTCAGATGCTCTATTAAGATTTCTAAAATCTATGCACAATCTTATTTCTCCATTCTTTTTTTACTTGGACTAGGTTTACCACCCAAGTGGAATGTCTAATAGGAAACACTATCGTTACATCCAACATATTCTTGACTTCTTTAAAAATCATGGGTTCTAAAATAGGGTTGACTGGCCTTTTCTTTTATCTAAAAGGTTTGCAACCTTCTTGAAGAGGTATGGTATGAGTAATGAACCTCAGGTTAAATATTTTCAAATCTTCATAAGACCAAGCAATTACATCCTTGTATTTTGTAATATTGTCTCTATCTTTTCTATTTCCCATTTCAGTGCAAGCCTTCCCTATATTCACCATTTGGGGCTGATCATGTGAGCCAAGATTCATTGCATGATAATTCTTGCCATTTACCTTGGGTTACTTAGGTGCTTTAGAAATTTTGACAAAATAAAATAGTCTTTCCAATGGCATCATCTCTTTAGGTATATTATTATCATTAAATTAGATTATTTTACCATTAAGTTCCTCCTCAAGAGAATTTTCATCAATCTCATCAATAATGTGAGCTTCAAAAGCCCTATAATTAGTTAAGAAATCTATGATTTGTTGATCATCATTAAAAACTTGGAAATGATCTATATTATCAATAACTAAAGGACAAGGTATTAGATCAATACTGATGCTTTGAGAATCATGATTAGGCATGAGGTTAGTTGTAGCAGAGGCAAGTTGATCAGCAATTTTGTTTTCTTCTCTTGGAGTAGCTATGATTTTGAAGGCATCAAAAGATTTGATCAAATCTCACACCCTAAACTTATATCTCTTTAAGTAAGACAATTTTCACTATTAATTACTTCTCACATTGTTAACCATAAGTTCAGAGTCTCCATAGATAAGGAGTTATTTAACTTTATGTTTAATGGAAGACTACAATCCATGTATGAGAGCCTCATACGCAGCTAAATTATTCATCCAAGGAAATTATAACTTATAACTTGCATGTTATTTTTTTTCTCAAGGATTCATTAATACAATACTACCTCCTGATCCTGATTTACACTTGGCACTATCAATGTATAACTTACACAAACCACACATTTGAGAAGAACTCTTAGAAATTGGTTCTTTTGTAATTTCCAAAGTGAAAACTCCCAAATCATAATCTAAAAATTTTACCCTTTCGTAATAACATTATATTCGATTATCATGTGTTTTGTTCAAGGTTCCCTTTCTACTCTTATTTGATTTTTCACACATTTAAAAGGGAGCCATAAGTGTAAACAATTAGTAGACATATATCCATTTAAATCCTTTGTCCATTCTCTACTCAAAAGTAATCCATAAGTAGTAGGCATTTCTACCACTTGGATATCAATGAATTATTGAACCCTTGGTTCCAAACCAACTGTGTATGCACATTTAATAATTCTCCTACAACCTTAATTCTAGATTTATCCAATTGCATGACTACCTTGTTATATTTGATTAGAATTAACCAAAGTTGTTCACATATCCCAGTAGGCATAATGTTGGTTGAGGCTCCCAAATCTAAAAGATGATTATGATTTTTTTTCCAAATATCATGACTATAAGTAAAATAGGTGGGGACTCTGCTTTGATCACTTTTTTAATTACATTTGCTCTATCATTCTTAGGGGGTATCCCAATTTTCTTTGATAAAGATTCCAAGAGTAAGTCTCTTTTTTTTGTGATTTGAGTTAGCTTGTGTAGAGTGATATTAGATTCAATCCTTTTCATATCTTCCAAAATGTTCTAGCCATCTTGTCTTAGAAGATCAATAGTTAATGTTAACTTAGAATAACTTCCTCTAGGAGGCTCAAGATTATTCTTTGATATAGTGTTTATAGGGGTCCCATAATTGTTAGGAGGGGTAGAGTTAGTTGGCAGTTGTTTTTATTCCCTATTTTTTAGAGGATATGTCTTAAAAAACTATTGGAATGCTTGAATTTCCCTAGGAATATTCTCATGCTCATTATCCTATTGACAAGGAAAATTAAATGTTTCCACCATATGCACTTGGTCAGATGGATTATATTTATAAGAATTTGTAGCAACCTCTTTGTTTAAAACCACTTCAAATATGTGAAGTTCATCTTGAAAAGATTTAAAAGCTCTACAAAATTCAATACAATCAATCTCCCCATGTTTGGAAGTAGCATGCACCCTACAATAATCTGGTAAGGCAATATTAGTGAGGTTTATATCCATATTATTTTTGCCAGGTAAAGGCTCATTATCTTTTTTATTGTATAAAATATCATTATGGAACCTATTCCCAAGTCTATTAAGATTTTAGAAAGTGAAGTTCCTTCCAGAATTGTCCTTAGCATTACCAACTTGTTTTTGAAATTATATAAAATTAGGGCTAAGTTTTTGTACCATTTTCAATATATATTCATTCTCTTTTTTTATAACCTTAGCATTTTGATTGTTGTTACTAATAATGACATTGACAGGAACTAAAGCCTTCCAATCATTGTCATGAAATTGATTGGTAACTTGATATCTTAATAAGCCTATGTTTTGAATAGGGGTAGCATGACTAGTAGGTAATGCATTTTGTTGGTTGAATATTTTGTCGATCAGTGTATTGATAAAAAAAAATAGGTCTAATCAGCCAAATTAGGAAGATTAGTCATCCAAATGTGTAGGTTTACCACATCAGAAGGGGACTGATCTCTCCTCTCATAAAGGGGAGGTTCCCTATAGATAAGTTATATATATATATATAAATAGAAAATAATACTCATGAGTTTTTCCTTTGATCCACATGCATCATCTCTAAAAAAAGAGAGATGGATGGTTTGAAAAACTATTGGTTGAATATTTTGTTGATCAGTGTACTGATAAACAAAATAGGTCTGATCAACCAAAGTACGAGGATTAGTCATCCAAATGTGTAGGTTTACCATATCAGAAGGGGACTAATCTCTCCTCTCATCAAGGGGAGGTTCCCTATAGATAAGCTCTCTCTCTCTCTCTCTCTATATATATATATATATATATATATATATATATATATAAAAGAAAATAATACTCATGGGTAGGACAAACCATCCATCTCTCTTTTTTTAGAGATGATGCATGTGGATCAAAGGATAAACTCAAGGGAAATGACAGACAATACTCCTCTTCTTTCATAAGTACTATTTAGCAAACCACAAGAATACTCCTGGTAGTAACAACAAAATGTAGCAAAGGATGTAATAACCAGCAAATTGAGATGCAGCACAAAGTCTCCACCTGAATTGCTCAAGATTAAGATATGAAGGACAATGAGGGCACAAAGTCATCCCAAAGTCCTTTACATAGAAATGAAAAGAAAACATAGTCAAGGCAATTATGGGGCCACAAAGTCTCTCCACACTTGACACTTCAGGACACCTTCCTGACTGCTGTCACTAATTATGCTTGTTGAATTAAAGGAATAGAAGATATGTTAAGGAAAAAGACATAAGAATAGTTTCCCCAACAACAAAGATATCACCCCACAAAGTCTGAAAAATCACTTGCTTTCTTATTCCATTAATAAAATATGATCAACAGATTGAGCTCAAAGTCTCAGAATATGGCTTTCAATTTGGGCAGAGTTTCATTTTGATTGTTAAAAAGAGATAATTTTACAATAGAAGAGAGTCCCTTATTTAGCCACTTCAAGAAGGACTCGGGAATAATAATACATCATGTTGCATTGGAATCTGTTAAGAAAGTAGGCTAGAACTTAGGGGAATTTTACCTATTATATTTTATCAATGCAGGGAACAAGTCACACTTATTAAAAGTTTGCAAATTTCAATGTCCACTTGGCAATCTGATCTTACCTTCATCATTCCTCCTTTTTCAGTTAATTAAATCAGGTCCTAGATTTAGTTTGTTGTTCTATTATTTCCTCACTTTATGCTAGTCTTAGCCTTGAGTTCTGTGAATCCATTTTGGTCTATAGGTACAAAGGATCAATAGTTATCTTATTGTCTTGAATTTGAAGTTCACACGCCCGTCACTATGTTTTCAATTGCTAGTTTGTTGTGTTGAATTTGATGTCTTTAGGCATGTCACCCCTTCGTCCTCTTTTAGCTCTCTATTTGGCACTTTTCTAGATTGGACTTGCCCTTTTGGGCCTTAAGAAATGATCCCTAAATGGCCTTCAAGCTTCTTATTTTACATCCTTCCCAAAGGGAAGGTGACCCTTCAGTTCCAAGAAGTGCCCTTTAAGTTGGCAACTGAGAGTCCCCCGCAAGGGCACCTACCCTTTCGGGGTCCTTCGGTGGCCCTTCATCAATTCCCCCAAGCTTTTCCCTAGGCTTTTCCCTGGGTATTTCCCCCATGGAAAATTCCCATGGAAAAATTATCTGGGGACAAATTTCCATGGACAAAAAGTCTGTGGAAATTCCTTGTCTTTGTCAAATCCTTCAGGTTTTCCTACACCCGTGGCTGGTTCTTGAATTCTTTTAAACTTTTTGTCAGAAGGAACTCCTTTAGACAAAAGTCCAAAAGAATTATAACTTCCTTTATTTGCCTTAGTTTTTTTGAATTTTGAAAGAATTACCTTTGCAAATGACCCTTTTGAAGGGTACTTTCATTGATCAAGTGTCCTCTGCAAGCACATTTGTCCTTCAGGAGGCTTTTTCCTTTTGCATTGAACTGCGCTTTTGAACTTTGGTGATGAACCAACTATTGAATCATTCCATTGAACCAAGGATTTGAACCACTTGTTGAACCTAGGCTTTAAACCAAAATGGCTCAAGCCAATGAACCCTTTGTTTGAACCAACCGTTGAACCTCTTCGTTGAACCAATCGGTTGAACCAAGCTTTGAACCAAAATGGTTCAAGTCGATGGTTCAAACTAATGGTTCAATTAAATGAACCAAGCTAATGAAATGCTCCATTGAAATAAGATGTTGAACCTTTTTGTTGAACCAAGACGTTGAACCAACCATTGAACCAACCATTTTGGTTCAACAGTTCAAACAAAGCCTTGAACTGACTGACGAACCATTTGATTAAACCAAAGAATGAACCAAAACATTGAAACAAAGTAGATGAACCAAATGTTGAAACAAAGTATTGAATTGCTTGATTGAACCCACCTTTGAACCATTTGATGTTGAACCGAAGGATGAACCAAACGTTGAACTTGAAGTTGATGCTTGTCAATGGAGATTTTTGTTTAACCCAAGGCATTGTAACAATTTGGAGAAACCAAGTTCATAGTTTTCTTTAACCTTAAAAGAGTCTATATATTTTAACCTATAAATCCCATTAAACTTGACCTGTAAAGTTCATAGATTTCCTCTTCTTGCTGAGTCCATAGATTTTCTCTTCATGTTGAGTCCATAGATTCAATCCTGTAGAGTCCATAGATTCAAACCTATAGAGTCCATAGATTTAAGCTTGCAAAGTTCATAGATTTTTAAAAAACTTGAAAAATGAGGAATTTGAATGCCCAAGATAAATTTTGAAAAGGGAATAGATAATTTTTGGTCTGTAGGACCAAAATAGTTCAAATGTTGTCCCAAAAATGAGTGATAGCTTTTGGGGGACAACACATTCAAAGCAGTAAACTAGTTTAATACTGGAGTATTTTAGTCATTACATGGGAAAAGTTTTAATGCAATAATTTGAGGATTAACATTTAGGATATAATAATCCATCTATCCTTGGGGTTTCATTTGTTCACTAATAACCATTTATTTAGAATAGGCTTGAGTTAATGTCATGATAAGTGGAATAGCTCTCTTCAAAAACATAGAAGTCATGGGGTCAACAACATCTTTATAAACCTCCAAAGCTAAAGCTTCATTTGGTTTATATGGATCCATGGTGTGGATAAACATCTTTTATAACCTCTCATTAGATGACCTATTAGGTTCACTTGAATCTCTCTTAATAGTTGTGAATTGATGATAAATGACATAAGGACTTATGATCTTTCCAAATTGATCAATGAAAATAGTGTTATGTAAATTGAGGAACCATTCATATGTAGCATATTTAAATGTAAATGGGAAAAAACTACATGATACATCTTCATGAATACCATTCAAAAATATTAATGTAAATTTAAAAGATTTAACATGTTCTTCAATAGTTGTAATACTAGTTGGACTAAATATTAGCAAATATGCTTTTGGTTTATGTGGTAAATCATGAACTGCACTTGGTATATTGATAGGGGAAATTTCAATCTATGCCATTTTTGTATGAGGATAAAGCATATAAATCGCTTTAAATGGTGATTATGTTATATATTTAGAATACCTGCACTTACCTCTATCTTTCTGAGTCCTTCTGTGAGTTTCTATTTTAAGCAAGGGTTCTCTAGTCTCTAAATGTGATCTGGTCCTAATCCTTGGTAATTCCATCTTGAATAATAAGGATCCTATATTAAAACATGGTGTAAAACATTTATTTCTAAAGAATGAAAAATAATATGCACACTAAGCTTAATTTTACAAAAATTATTCATAAGAGGACAAAGTACATCACTCTTTAACTAAACAAGTTCAATGATGTACTGAATTATGCAAAGATGACCAATCTTTAAAACTTATGACTCGAATAAACTTCTTATTTTCAAATAATTGTCAATTTTGAGCAAAATAAGTTGTCTTAACTCCAAAAATAACTTTTTAACAACAAAATTTATATTTCCATAAAGGTAACCAATCTTTACACAATTTATTTTAAAAGAAACATAATCATGTAAAATGTAGATAATTCTGACCAAATACACTTCAAAACATATTAATAATATTTAAAGAGGCCCTCCTTATAGCACTAGTAGAGCTTCTCCTATTGATGCTTCTAATTATACCATAGGTGCTCTTAGTGTTGAAGAAAACTTCTCATTTTAGGATTTTGAGAATCCATGGCATGAGTTACAGTTTGTGACTATTCAGTGATTGTCTATGGTGAAATAGAAGAAAAGTATGAAAATTATTCACAATATTTATTTTATTTAGTTATTGGGAGCCACCAGGGTCTATACTATTCGAATACTTAATAATTTCAAGCATTTAGTAGTTAAACTAAATGTTTATTAACAATGACCTCTAAACTAGAGTGAATCTTGATAAAAATAAGAAAAAGGAAGGGTAAGGAAGAAAGAAACATGATTATAGGTTTTCATCTCAAATATTATAACAAAATTATAATTACTTTGAGCTCATTTGAGCCAATTTATGTCATAAAATATCATAAGCTCAAATTATATCACAAATCAAGCAAAATTCAAAGGAAAAATATGAATTATAAGTGAGAACCAAATTTACTTTAAAAGATTTCTTTTATGATCTAGATAACCTAAGTAAATCCAAATACAAAGCAAATAAAATGAAGTATATTTGATATCTTTACAGCTAATTTTGAATTTAGCACAAACTAACAACCCTATGATAAAGAATGTAACTCAAATAATAAGAATCATTCAAATTCAAGATAACTCCCTATAATTGAGAGATAACATAAACATTTAATAAAAACTATCTAGACAATATTTTCAAAATTCCTTAGTTGTATTAAATACTCCTGGTATCAATTGCTCAAAAACTCTCTTTTATAAATGGAAACCATCTACCTATTTATAGGAAACATAGGTGGTTAACTAGTCAACTCTCAAAAATACCCAAATGTGGATAAGGACAATTGTCTTTGATACAAAGCTACAATGCAAGAAAAAATCATGCTAACTTGACAAAAAAGAGTATATGCTAACAAACTAGCATATACTTTACAACAAGAATATTTTTCTAGGAATTCCATTAGTGGGTCCTTCTAATTATTCCTATCTAAGGAAGTCTTTCACCTTGGTGTATTTCTCCTTGATCAGCTCAAAATCTAATGTAGGCTATATTAGACAATCCCCTTCTTTATCTGCTAACTTGTCAAATTCACTATCTACCCAAGATACAAGTTCCTTGACACATTATGCTTCTGTAATTTGATTCCCTACAAAATTAATGGTATAAAGTATCTTATGGTTGTACATAACTAAATGACCTTGGCTATCTTTGATGCCCTTGATGTGGGTATCAACCCTCTGCTTGAATTATTCATCATCAATCAAGACTAAAGTAGTGGTTTGAGAAGGGTTATTTAATATATTCCCTAGAAGTTATTTAATTTAGTTTACCAAATCTATGTCTCTCTTGATGAAGTCCTTAACATCATTCCTTTAGGTGATCAAATCTTTTTGCTTATCTACCAAAACTAGTATGAGGATGTCTAGATGTTTGATTTTGATAATCTTGAAGTTCAAGGCCTACTTTGTCTTATGCACCTTGATGAGGTCCTCCATCTAAGCTTGAGAATTTTACCACTGGGTGATTAAGGCTTGTGCCATCTCAACTTGATGGTCCAAAGAATTCAATCTAGATTATTGATTTTCAAATTTTCAAATGGATCTATCAAAGATTTATTCAACATTTATAATATATTTTCAAGAATTGTCAAGAAGACTTGAGCTTCCAAATCTTGATTTTCTATTTTTATGTTGAGGATCCTCTATTTCAATCCTTGAACTCTAGCCAAGGCCATTATTGATTGGTCTAATAACACACTAGCTACATCCTTTTGAAAAATAGGATACTCCCCTACTACCTATCCTAGAATAGGAGTTAAGCCTATAAATGGCTCCACCTTCGGAAAGGTGAACTCCTCAGTACCAATAGTGATTTTATTGCTCACTACTCTTTCAAGAGTTGATGTATCTAGATTAAATTAGTTCTAAGGACCTAATTATTTCACCTATGTTTATTTAAGAATCTTTACATTTGAACTCCCAAAGGCTCTTAGGGTCCCAATCCATTGGATTTCCTTGTTGTGAAGAATTTGGATGCTTCTCTCTACTTGTTTGTTTATTATATCTTAAATCCATGGTTTGACATTCTCC
This sequence comes from Torreya grandis, assembly GCA_037957365.1. Taxonomy (NCBI): domain Eukaryota; kingdom Viridiplantae; phylum Streptophyta; class Pinopsida; order Cupressales; family Taxaceae; genus Torreya; species Torreya grandis. The sequence continues at coordinate 430,879 of JARHVA010005202.1, read as the reverse complement.
TGAACACCTAAGTCAACTTGAGTTAGAGGCAGTGAAGGATAAATAGATGAATTTTTTTGCAACTTCCCATAAACAAACTAATTAGGAATGGTTGGTCAATAAATATGATTCTCATCATTGAAGAGGTTTATTTCACTAGTAGGGTGAGTGACAGTTAACCTAGGCCTCTTTCTTAGAGCTAGAGGAACTAAGGTTATAACTACCATGTTTCTCTTGAAGTCTTATTATCACTTACTAGCCTAATTTATAAGGTTATGTTATAGTTTTTAACCCTAGATAAGACTTCTTCAAAGTTCTTTGCACTTGTGTAAATAACATCTCCCACACTTGGTTGATGCTTGTACTCAGTCTTTGGGACCATCCTATCTTGAATATGGTTAGTAACTCTATTATTGGGATCCTATATCTTAATATCATCTAATTAGAGATCAAAAGAGTTCTTGTGCACCACCATGATCTTCATATAGTTCCAATCCTTGATTATAATTATACCAATGTCTAGTGAGAAGGGATGAACTTGAGCCTTTTTATTCTTCTTACAATGCAAATCTATACCCTGTATGATTTGATAAGCAATTTGTTGCTCTGTAAGCTTACTAGAAACATATATGGGTAGTTTGTATGGTTGGAACATGATTCTTTCTATCCTTATTACATTAAAATCTTGATAGAACCACACATCCGCCATGGTCCCCACTTATTTTTTGATTAGAGGATGAAGTCTAGGCATAGGAATACCAGTGATTGTCTCAAAAATGATTGAGAAGACAACATTGCATATGAATTGCATATGATTGTTATATTTTAAAATATATAGTTTAGAGTAATGATGGGAAATGGTAGTCCTACCATCAAGGGACCAATTTTGGATGACAGGGAAATTAACAAAGGCCAATAGTGAGTCTAAAAGGTAAGACATCATAAATAAATGTTTGCAGGTCTTTCTCTTGATGACTGTAGATTGTTTATCTAGGAATAAACTTATTAAGTCTCTAATGGGATGGATTAGTTTCTACTCCAACATGTGATGGGCATAAGACACCTAGAACTTACATAAGTTGTATAAGAGGTACCAAAGGATCTATTCAATAAGGTCATATCTACCCTAACACCGTCTCTAAATAGGGTAATAGGAATCTCACCATTAGGGGTCCTAAAAACATTTTAACCTTGGATTAACCAAGGTGAAATAACTGAATCCAAGTTTTGGGAATTTGTCCATTCTCTTAAGGATAGAAGATCAACATGAGGTAAAAGGATATTATAATAAGCCTCAAAGGCCATGGGAGCTATGCATGCAAATTTATTGGAATTTGATTCATGAATAATCCATTCTCCATCTACTCTACAATCAATGAAAATAAGAATAAGAAGGTTGATGCAATGCATTACCTCTAGTTTATCAGTGTCATGATGAAGTCGTGCCATTTAAATTGATACTAAATCCTTGTATCTTTGGTACAATGAAGCATTCTTCTTTTCTTCTTGAGAAATTGGTTGTATCTCTTCGACAAAGAATAACAATTTAGACCAATTCCTGATTCCCTATACGTTTAATGCTATTGAATCCAAATTTGTGTCTCTAAAGACCCTTCCTTCACCATATGAAGTTAGATAAATATTTACTTGAATATTCATCTATTACCTACCCACTGCCATTAATAATAGTGTATTATAATTACAAAGCTATCAAAGTTATTACTAAGTCACTTGATCTAAATTTAGTTCATAATTATCTCAAGTGTCACATAATCAATTTGAACCAACTCTAGCCTTCTTTATGGAGGGTTTAAGGTTTTTCTACTCTAATGAACAAAACATCAAACTTTGATCTCATACGTGCCTTAGATATGATGGAACCTTACTTATCATCTCTCTTGTGTTTTCAATCATGAGATGTATTTCATTTGGATCATCCATACTTACATGGAGCTTATGTGGTAGGTTTCCATGCATTTCATGGCAATTTTCATAAATTAAATTTGAAGAGTGACTGTTGGTTTTCAAAAGTCTCTTTTATTTTTCTTTGAAAATGTAAATCTAATTCCTTACCTTTCATTTGTTGTTGATATTTGAGCTTATTGATTATACCATGTGTCAAGCTTTTGAGGCCTTTAAAAAGTCTTCAATTTTGTCACACCATTGGATCAAATCTAGTGATCAAGTGATTATGATTAGATCCTTTGGGAGATCTTGAGGCGTTCATGTTGATATGCATTATTGGATCAAATCAAACAATCAAGTGATCACCATTGGATCCTACAAGATACTTGCCCTTTTAATAAGTAAAAAAGACTTAGGCTAGGATTTTTATGTCTCAATCTTGCCTTCATAAGAAAACTAATAATATATTAAAAAGGCCTTAGAAATGCCCCCTTTGACTAGGCTTAAAAAATTGTCTAAGTTAAATTTGATGGGTTCGGTCCCATCAAATACATCCTTGTAGAAATAAAATGATGGGGATGAACCTACCAATTTTAAGAAAATAATTTTTTTAAAAAAATTTAAATTTGGTGGGTTTGGTCCCATCAAATATGTCCTTATAGATGTCAAGTGATGGGAATAAACTTGTCAAATTTAAAATAATGAAATTTATTGATCTAATAAATGAATGCCACATGTAAAACCATTAAGAGATCTCAAATCTTTGAGGATTATCTAAGTTTAATTTAATGGGTTCAGTCCCATCAAATACATCCTTACAAACATCAAATAATGGGATTGAAACTATCAAATTTAAGATGATAAAATCTTTATGTCAAATGAATGAGTTCCATGTGTAAAACTATTAAGAAATCTCAAAGCTTTGGGGATTGTCTAAGTTAAATTTGATGGGTTTAGTCCCATCAAATACGTCATCATAGATGTCAAATGATAGGAGTGAATCTATAAAATTTAAGATGATAAAATATTTATGTTTCAATTTAAATTTGATGGGTTTGGTCCCATCAAATAAGTCCTTGTAGATGTCAAATGAATGGGGTAAACCTATCAAATTTAAAACAATGAAATTTATTTTACACCATTAGATTTAAAACCTCCAATCAAGTGATCATTGTTAGATACTTATTGGGGCCCAAATCATTAACTCTATGCCTTTATAAAATACTTTGAGTTTGACACATCATTGGATCAAATCCAACAAATAATCATAAAGTGTTAGATCTATAAAAGTGCATGAAATTTAAGTTAAAACCTGATCATGCACAAAATTTTTGCTAGATTTTGCTACAAGGATTTAAATTCAAACCACTAGGGTTTATTATTTGGGAACCCTAACTTCTTCCATGGAACTTGTAATTAATAACCCTCAAGATGATTTTTATAAACATTAAAAACATGAACAAACAATATTTCACACTTATTTTACGATATAGAAGATCTATAAACAATCACAGGGGTCCCCTTTCCAAAAAAAAAAGATGGAGGGTGTTAGTCTCAACAAAAGTATTATCCAAGGGGAAATTTTGGCTTGACATGCCCTCTTCAAGATAAGTATACTCTATCTTTTTCATTTAGTAGATAAAAGTTACATAATTTATCAGTTAATGAATATATATATAAATATCTATCCTTGTTTAATATTTATATACATTGATACTTAGTATGTCCATAGGATTGTTTGAATTTTCCATTTATCCACTATAGGTATCTTAGGCCTCCATTTACCTATCATTTTTCCTTACTTATTTTTATATGTTCTAACACTTTCACCTTATTTACAATATTATACTACTTACAAAAATATACATAGTTAGATCTATTTCATTATGCGATTTCACTAAAGGCTTTGAAACCCTTTCCTTTGAAATTGTGTTTTGGGTGCTCCTCTTGATAGGTCTATTAATATATTTGGACTTATCTTAAATCATTAAGTATCATTGGTATCTATTTGATTGACCCTACCTGAGTCTATATCTTTAGAGATAAGGTAGTTTTTGGGTTGATCCTAGACCATTGCATACAAAATCTACACCTCAAATCTAACCCCTGATAATCCAGTTATTTATTTTAGATTTTAATCCCAACCTTAAGCCTAATTTATTCAATTAAACCAAATAACACATCTATCTCAATATAATTTATTAAAAAAGTAGGTTGAGATCTATTATTAGTTTCTAAAGCAATGGACACATTTTTTCTAAAGTATTTCCAATAGCAATCAAACTAGTAATACCCTAAAAATGTAAGGGAGGCTTGAGAAAATAGCTTATATTAGATCCACAGTGATAGAATACAAATGAAGATTGAATTAAGGAAACAATGCATTCATTAAAAATATAACCAATCTCCAAGATGAAGGTATTTAATGAAAAATCACTTATTTATCTTCTTTCGAACCCCAAACCACAAAATAATAAACTTGGGCACAAGGATAAATGAGAAAATCCTTAAACAAAATATACTTCCAATTATTTTAAATATTAGAGTGCAAATACAAAATAAAATTCCAAAGTTTGTAAAATATGAAAATTAACCCCAAATATACATGATATTATTCTTTTATAGTAACATTAGCACACATCTCAACCACATGTATTATTTCATTCTTAGTAATGTGAACATTAACAATTAAAAAACTTTGGGTTTCTTTACTCTTCCCAACAACTTTAACATTGAAACCCATTATGTTTTAAAATGACCCTTATAAGGGTTTTCACATATATAATCCATGATTGGGAAAGGATAAAGATAAAATTTAAGCTGAATCTTATTTGACATAAGCGATAGAATAAATAAACCAAACACAAATGGAGAGGTGGCTAAGCACAAGTAATCTTTGTGTTGAATGTTTAAAATTAAACCAAGCTAAGATGATATTGAATTAGGATAAATATTCTTAGTCTTTGATATATTAACCACTATAATTCTAAATAAAATAAGATCTATCAAAACCTTAGATATAGGTTTTGGATTTGAATAAACCTTCTTAAAAAATGGATTCAATGTATAAAAAGATCACCCAAAAATTAATAAAATGAATAATAATAAACCCATCACTCATATTTATTTTCAACCCATTCATCATTTGAAGGGGAACCAATTATAAAATAATAATATATTTGGTCAATGGGTTCAAAGCTATTCCAAATCCAATAAAACTTATAATCAAGGTGGGAGGAGGAAACATAATAGAAATAGAGATGACAAGGATCTCAAGAATAAATCCACATGAGGTATTTATATTAATCATTAATATAGAATTCATTACATATTCATTTTTTTAGAGGCAACAGAAAAAGGGTGTAATGAAAGTCAAGGTGGAGGAAAAAATAGTCATATAGGTTGGAAAAAGCACATATCTACACTTAAATAGAGTGGAAGGCTTCAAATCCATAATAAAAAATCAATATTACATTATTATGAAATGACAGTTCATCAAATGTAATAGTATTCGTACCACTAATTTTATTTTTATTATAGTTATTTTGATGACAATTTTTATGTTGTTATAGACTTTTGATTAATAATTAAGTTTCAAATGTTCTTATGTATGGTTCAAATTCTACAACTTCTAATGGTGAAATATTTATAAATAAGAAAAAAATTTAAGGCAAGAATCAATTAGAATGGATTTAAACCTAATATCAATGTTAAGAATGTGATCAATGTTATAGAAAAAAACATCTATAAATATTAATTGCCTCAAAAAGGGATAGTAGTAAATTAATTATTCTTATTTAAAGTCCAAGAATGACCATGAATTAATTTCTTGAGCGCAACATTATTAATTTTCCTCTAGTAAGAGAATTTGATCTCTTAATATGATGTCTTAAAAAACTTTAAGAAAATATAATTTATCACTATCATAGGATTATGGGGTAAACTTACAATAGATGCATGAAATTAAAACATGAGAAATAAAATCTCACTATAAATAATCAAAATCAAGTAGATGGAAAAAAAACATGAATGAATTGATGGATCCATCAAACCAACACTTGCATAATTTTACCAATCCCCTTCCAAAACACCAAGTAACTAAGTAAAAAATTAAATGTCCATATGACATAAAAATCATAGATAAGTACCAAAGGACTTTTTTTCAAACCCAATTAATGGATCTATTGGTCTAATTGATTTTGATTATGATAAATAAACTACATCTGATTTTATGCTTGATTCCAATTATATTACAAATTATATCTCATACAATGGAACTTTATTCATAAGTATTAGTGTATTTAATTACTCATGCACTATTTTATGGTTTTAATATGCACTTGTAATATTCATTTATAATTTGTGGGTAGGCAATAATAGGTGGGTACTTATTCACAACACATTATTAGAAAATATTGTAAATTAATTAAATACTTAATTAAATTTTGATAATAATAGGTTTGTATTTTTTCATATGTAACTAATCTACAAATCCTAACCCTAAACCTAGTCTCCTCTCTTATATATATACAAACATAGAGGGATAGTGAGTGATGCACATTATAGATTAGATTAAATGTTATACTGGATGATTTATCCCAATGCTACTTATCTAAATAGGTAGTTATCCTACTTGGATATATTTGTGTTATATTTTATTTTAGATTTATATATTTAATCATGTATGTGTTGGGGGTGTTTATCTTTTGGTAGCTAACATTATTCTAGATGTTATCCAAATATTTTAATATGATATCAAAGCTATATAAGCTTCACCTTATTTTGCATGCAAGTTTAAACATTAGATCGATAGTTTTAATTTTTTTCTACACATTAAAAGATTATTTTTTAGTTTTTAGATCCACAATTTATTTTTTCTATATTTTAGGTTTCAATCCTAGATTTAGTGGTTTATTGTAAATAACTATTCTTATGCTCTCACCTCACCCTTATGGTATGTTGGTTAATCATAAATTTGTGAACATAGTAGGGTATTAAGGGTTGCATTAAATTATTACATAAAAACCCGCAAGGTTATAAATATGTTTCCAAAGTTGTATTACTTAAAGGAGTTATTTTTTTGAGAAAAGTGGTTATTAGTTGTACCTAATCCATGGTGTGAGAGGTACTTCAAAAATAATTGATCCATTATACAACATTGTATACATATTTTTTCTTTTATGTATCTCATAGTATATAGATAACACCTAATATGTTTCTTTTTAATAATAGGAATCCTTTAAAATTTATCATTCTAAACTGAGCCATTAAATGGTTATCCATAAAAAGTTAATCTTTATGTACCTTAAAATTGGGACAGTGTGGCTAAGAGATGACAGAAACCTATGCGGTTAGATCCCTTTGGACCTTTCACTATTTACAAATGTGGATTAATATATAAAATATACTAATGATCAAACACACCTCAACCTAGTATTTTCAAAAATAAATATGGTTACATTTGGCAAATATGCAATTTTACATTATTCTTTATTTAGATTCAAGCACAATATTTCCTATTCATGATTAGTTATAGTATTTCATGTCTATATTTTATTTTAGTATCCCTATTTGGGATTATATTATTTATAAAATTACAAAGGAGGTTCTATTTAATAAAATTACAAAGGTTCTTTTTTCCAAAAATTATAGTGGTGTTTCTATTCCTAAAAAGTATAAAGAGAACTAGTCTCAAGAAGGTACATTAAAAGGGAAAAGTAAAGGCCATTTTTGGCAGAAACTAATTTATTAAAAAAAAGATCCCTGTGGAAAGGTTGTAGATTAGTGTTTTTATTTGAATTAAAAAAATACAATTTTTTTCAAGTCCATTAGTACCATTTTATTTTCTCATGAGGCAGACATTTTATTGTGTATTTCACTTTTTTGAAAAAAAGTTATACAAATTATTTTTCACTTGCAATCCTTGAAATAATTTTGTAGTAAAAAATTATGCATATGAAAATTTCACTGTTGTGATTTTCTCATCGAGATGATCATTATAAAAAGTGTTCATTTAAACAAATTTTAGGAGATTATTTTCATACAAAAAATTTGGATATTATTTTTAAACTCAAGTTTCTATGCTATTAATGGTTAAAAAAAGGATAACCCTTTCAATTTCCAACTAATTCAGCTAGAAAGGATATGTTTTTAATGTGATCATTAGGAATGGAATTTACCACATTGTAATGGATGAATAAACCTTACATTTTGACCTTTCTCAAATTGAAAAAATGGTAAAAGCATTTTGACAAATATAGAGTTATCCTTCATAGTTCAATATCCCCTTATTGAAGTTTCATTTTCAACACATCATGGGGTGTTATAAAATTAGGACTACCCTCGAGGACATTTCTGAAAATTATATTAAAATTATGGCATGCCAAATTGGAAATTATCTCACTAATCTAAGTCCTAAAATATGTCCTCTCATTCAAGATGTCATCACTCAAGTCAATCACTTGAGGCTTCTATTTGTTGATATTGGTAAAATCAAGACTATTGAAAAAATCATAATGACTCATTTGTATAAATTAGGTTGTCCTTAATAAATAATAAATAAAACTAGTAAATACAATAATATTTTATATGATCTACATATGTGGACCTGAATTCTATCATGTTATGTGAGCAACTTCAAAGAGAACAGGATAAAGTAATTTTTATTGTTAAATCTAACCTCAAGATACAAGGAAGTATGAATTAGTGGTCAATGACACTAGCACAATGTCATAATCCAACTCTAGGAAATGAATGTTCCCTACCAAAAATAAAGAGAAAGAAAATCCTAATCCTAAGGGAAATCAATAAATTTAGTATAACACTTCCCCAAGTCAAGATAAATGCAAAGTGAAAGTAAATGCAAATGTCAAAAATTAGTATTACAATGGGTGTAAGAAAATAGACATGTTGAACATAAATGTTTTAAAAAATTGGCATTCTTATAAGAAAAGATGAAAAAATGCCTTCCCCTCCTGCCAATACAGGATCATATCTTTCTATAATAATAGGATCACATATGTCTAAATGGATTCTTGATTTAAGAGTCTCTCACCATATGGCATATGATGAATTACTATTTTAAAATCTTGACCAATACCCTAGTCCTTTTCAAAAAATATTTTATTAGTTGAACTTGCCACATCCAATTGGTTGTGTGCATCACATACCTTCTAATGGCCAATTCCTCATTTAATTGGAGGACAAGTAACATAATTAAGTTGGGTGGAGGGAGGGGGTTGGAATAATTCCATTTATTTTCATGTTTAAACAAAAAAATCTATGGTGAATGTAAGTAATGACCACTCATATAAAGGAATAATACACTATCAAAATCTAAAAGTTAAGATATGGTCATTTAAATATTAATTTCATTCAGTCGTGATCAATATTTAATCTCTCCAAAGTCCCCATCATTTGTAAAAACTACCATTTCAACACTAATAGATATGTACGAATTTGAATATTAATCCACTACAAGGAATAAAGAATATAGAATAGGTGGAGATGTGATTGGAGTGGAACATTATGGCCACACCATCCTAAGGAATAATACACGAATACCATCAATATTTCATAATGCATGTTGGTTAATATTAATAGGGAGTTTTGAAATATTTGATCTAAAAACTATTAAATATTTTTCCAAAACACTTCAAGATGATATTATTAATGTAAAATGTTTTTAAATTTTTTTAATTGATAAATTGTTGTCTAAAGTCATTGGGTTATAAACAATAATGGAGAGGTGCCAAGTAAGGCATGTAATAAAATATTAAAGATAAATATTTTTTAATATAGGAAAATATTATAATTTGATTTAGGTAGCACTAAAATAATATCATTTCCTCTTCCATTGCATGTAGTGCCAACCTTAATCACTAAATATATAACTCATGATAGGCAATCTCTCATTCACACTTCTCACCTAAATTTGGTAAGTCACCTCAAGGATGGAATTATTTTTAATTTACCCAACTAATTTCTAAATTTTCTAAGAAGTATGGTAGTAGAGTATTGAAATGAGAAAGATGTAAATTTAGCTTTCCACTACCTTATAACCCTAATAGTTAATAAATTATTAGTTAAAAAGAGACATGATTTTTCTTTGGAAATTTTTATTTTACTTAGTTGTCTTCCTCACCAGTTTGTGCATATAACCACTATTATGTGAAGCCATATAATTTCCTAACCTTCATCCTCCATACCCACTAAAATGAAAAAAAATATATCACAAGATCCCATTGGTTAAAATCAAGATAAAATATAACTAGTTATCCATCCTTAAATTTTTTCATTATTGAAATATCGTTTAATGAATAAAACTCAAAATCAGAAGAGATTACTAGTGAGGAAGAATATTCAGAGCAAAGAGAGGATGGGTTAAATAAGTAAGTAGAGAATAAGAAAATAGTAGTGATGGCACATAATTTTGGATATGAATAAAAACATATGGAATATTAAGAATAATAAACCATTATAAAACATGGAATTTAAATATAAGAAGGAGAAATACTTTTAGTAGAATCTAGACCTTGTGCAGGGAAAAAGAAATTTTTTTTGATAATCAACTTGATTTTCCTAGATGATATGGACACATAATATAAAATTGTGGTTTAATATGAGAAAATGGAATCTATTTGAGCGAAAATATATTATCTTGAGGCTAGGAAAAATGGTTTAGACATGTTATAAAATATTATAGAGGAAGATGTAAGAGATAGAGCTGAGAAAGTTGTTGAGGGATATCTTGTATCCATAATCATCATGGAAGAACAAGAAACTACATTAATTATTTAATAACCTACATAAAATTTGGAAATAGAGTATGTTTACTCCCAAATATCTATCACATCCTAAGAAACTAAACTTGGTATTCCTCAAAGACCCACTAAAGTTTCTAAACATCATATCTCTAGGAAAGAGATCTATAGAATCATTTCTAATTTAAAATTATAATGCTATTTAAAATATGATAAAATAAAATAAAGTATCCATTAATTAAAATAAGATAAGATATATTTTAAAGAATAATTGGAATGAAAACATGATTAAATCAATAAAAAGGATTTAATCATTTCTTGCCTAGTAATAGAGATTCTTATAATTTGTGACTTGTTAATGCAAATGTTGCATTGTATACCACCTTCAAGGGTTTACACACTATATATGAAGTAAAAAAATTATCCAATTATATATATTAATAATAATATTTGGGTATAGTCACTTTATAGGATCACCCTTATCCTTTTTTAAATCTTATTCATATGGTTCAGTTGAGTTTAGAGATTTTATCTATGAATTATACCAACATGGATTTTTGGTGAGCATGTATAACACATGGAATCCAAATTTTATCATAAATTAAATTCATTAAATAGATTACTATTCTTATTTTGGACATGATATAAGGATAAAAAAATATCATAACATACAATGTGATAGAGAAATATTCCCCCTTCAAGCCTCAAAGTAGTCTTATTATCAAACAATGAAACCATTTAACATTGTACCTATAATACGTCAAGATAGTAAAAATATCCATAATGGAAGTCTTATGTAATTAAACTATATTTTTGTGGAATATTATGTTTATTATTGATAGAGATGGAGGGAGATCAACCATTCCTTATAGTAAAGTGAACAATATTTTGTCTTTAATTTCAAAGTTAAAAATTATAAATCCAAAAAGTATATGAACTACTTGAGGCATACAATTTTTGAATGTATAGGTATGAGATTTAAGATGCATGATTTGTGGTCTTGAATTCTTCCTAGATAGGTTTTATGCCAAAACATGAAAATAATAAATAAATTATATAATTATATACAAAATATAGGCTAAATTACCAAGAACATAATTATATATCATATATCATATGACATGATAATTATATATGCTCATTTCAGGTCTCAATTTAGGTTTTCATGAACCTATTATGATTACATAGGGTCATGCAATGGTTTAAGCTGGGGGTATGATAAGAACCAAAAATTTACCTTATATTACTACTTGTTCCTCCTCAAAATAATTATTTTTTAATGATATTTCCACTCATTGAACTCATAATATATTGATAAGCACATATGCTATAGATAATATATATAAAACAATTGATCATGGTTTAATATTTTATTTCTATATTTACAAGTATGATGTAATGGTTTTAATATAGTTATATTATTAATAGTGAATAAAATGTTTAAGATTATTATTTTATGTTATTAAACATGTAGTCATGATAACAAAGTCACCTATAACAACATGATGTTTTCACTATGGAAATATTTACCACATGTAAAAAATAATTATGTCAACCCATAGTAATGGTTGTAGATAAATGTTTATATACTTATAATTAGTTAATCCTAGATGTCATTTATAGACTCATCAAAAGAATATAATAAGCATAATAATCATCTCCCAAGATTATAATATGTGTTTACTTCATGATGTTTATATTTCACTATTTTTGGTTTTCTTCACAATATATATGGCATTATGTTCTTAACTACCTTCAAGTTCAGTTGTCTTTTTAATTTTCTTAGAATAGTGCGATATTAAAAATTTAAATCTTATGATTTTTAAATCATTTAAAAATACCCCTACCTCCCATATATAAGGAGAATAATTTTAGGTTGTATCCATTTTAGTTGAGAATCAGAATAGATAATAGAATGTTGTATGAATAAGCATGTAATCATATTATAGCATACCTAAATAAATCCCTTAATTTATAAAAATAGGATATCAATAAGACCTATATTTTGATTTTATTTTATTTTAAGGAGTATTGAATTTAATCTCCAATACAATTTGAGGTAGGGCCCACTTGTAAGGATTTGTTTGTATGGTTTCCCATCCATTAATTTCTTAATTTCATGTCGTGTGAACATTTCATTTCATTTAATTTATACAAAGTGTGTTTAATCTCTTTCCATAGCTAATTTAATTTAAAATAAATAAAATTTCATGTGTTTAATTCTATTCTATGTGCATGATTTCAATTCCATTATGTGGGAATATTTCAACTTAGATTAGCATTTTAATTACAACAATTATTTTCCTATATTTTCCTTTCCAAAATTTTGATTTGATTTATTGTTATTTAATTTCTTCAAGAATGTTTCAATTCCATAGAATATTGTTTACTTTCAATAGAGTGTGTTTTTCTACTCATTTATTTAAAGTAGTTTAGTGTTGCATATATAGTTTAGAGTCCTTAAAAATTTATACGTATCTTGGGTTGAAAATTAAGTGAAGGATCATTAAATATATATGATATAAGGATACATATTTATGTTATTAATCAATGCTAGAGGATAAATCCTTGATATTATAAATATAAATGGGTTGTGTGCCACATATAGCTACCATGCCATCCTTACATTTGGATTCTAAAAAAAATCATCTATTATTATTGATTGTGTGATCAAAAGAAGAAGGATATCAATCTCACCTACCCATTTATTACAAAGGAGTTATATATGAATTATATTTTTGGTGTGATGGATAATTAATTCAATAAATTTAAAAATATTCATCAAACAGGGTTGGTTAAGGATTATATTAATGAAATCTAAAACCTATCTTTGAACGTGGATACAATTATATATAACAACTTGAATGATTTTTTCTTAGTGGTTTCAAGAACCACATTAAACATGAGTTACACATGATTTATCATCTTAATTTATTTTATTTTATTATGATGAGGTGTAGGGTAGAAGATAAATTCATAGCCAAATATATGTAGGTATTCACTAGCATTTTAAATCATATCACCCTAACACCATCATTCGCTAATCCTACCAAGTTGAATCCTAAATAAATTACATAAAAAGGGAAAGGAGTTTATGTTTTACTTACGATATAAAATTTACTTACGGACATAAATGTGCCAAAAAATATTTAATCTACATTGAAGATTCTAATAAAGAAGAAGATGATGAATAAGTAAAAAGATAGGTTGTTGATGAGTTCGAGGATGAGTTAGGATATCAACAATTAAGTATATATTCCCATAAAATTTCAAGTATTATCACCCCACTAACCCTAAACATTTTGGGATTCCTAAAAAATGGAAAGTGATAGTGTTTATTGTCTTAGGAAGTACTTGCAACTTCATCAATAATAACTTAGTTATGCCAATGAATTATTTTTTAATCTAACTCTATAATTCCAAGAATGATGAAAGATGGAAGTATAGTTATTTTTTACACAAAAATCCATATTATCTAGCTCACTATAGGATAATACATTGTAAATTTACCTATGTTTACCATTACCATATAAGGAGTAGACATTGTATTGAGATTTTAATATCTCACTACCTTAGGAATGATTGAGATGAAATTTTGAATTGTTTACATATTTTCATTTAGAAGGAAAGAAATTAAAATTATGAGGGTTTCACGTAAATTATTTGTATTTGCATAACTCTTTTCAAAAGAAAAATATGCTTAATAAGAGTGTGGATGATTTTGTGGTACAATTATTTTCATTAGAAGCATAATAGTCAAAGGTTCTTACACCATCAAATTTATAGTAATGTTTAAATAAGAACTTATTAGTTTTGGGGGATATAAAAAAAGTATTGTCTCTCAGAATATATCATGATCATCCCATTAAAATAGTACAAAGGATATAACCACCTAAAATTAGACTTTATAGGTACCCTATTATGCACAATAATGAGATCAATAATATGCTAAAATACATGTTGGAAGTAGACATATTATTTGTCTTAGTGAAATAAATTATTCCTCTGCAATTTTAATGGTGTATAAGAAGGATTAAACCTAATGAAATCATAGTTATGGGTCTTAATTAAGATATTAATTAAACCATCCATCCCTTAAAATACACAAAAAAATATGCAAAGAAAAAAAAAGTCATAGTTTTATTGACTTCATTTTCAATAATTAAAATTAAATATACACACTTACATAATTATCACACATGGGATGTTTTAAAATAGCATATCCCCATATCTTTACTTGCTAAATTATATCCTTTATAAGTAAAGCTTCTTATTCATGCAACTAAAACTAGTATGATTTATGATCATCTAATTCCATTGACCTCTTTTTTTAATTATCACAAGTGTATGATCATGATTATATACATGTTTAGATACTAAAATATGATTTATATAGTACCTTGGTATTTTACATTTGGAAAATACCCATCATGGTTGTACCTTTCAATTCTAGATCTTCCCATTGAAAAAAGTTCATGTTCACTATCTCTTTGTGCCTATATCTTAGTTTGGCCATTTTTATTTTTGTGACCAATACTTATATATTTTGAAATAGGGATAAACCTAATTATTATCCTTCATTGTCAATTCTACTAGACACTTGTGTCCCAGACAAACACCTACTTTAACAAAGGTGTCCACGTTTCCCAAAATGTGTCAAGTGCTCAAAATTCATCCAAATTTACAAAAAAAATGTATTGTTACAACCCCATATAGGTTACATAAAAGTTACAAAATTAAAAAAAAAATCCATATAGATTACTTATAAATAATCCATAATCATCTATATAATTATTGTTTAACTAATAAATGTATATAAGTAATAAATGCATAAATGTATCAACACACTGGTTAATATTATGATCCATTTATTTTTAAAATAACTTATAATAAAATATAATATGAATTTTTATCATAAATTGAATATTTTAAATATTTAATTACATTAAATAATTGATATAATCCACAAATATAGTTATAAATAAGCATATAACCACTCTTGTTACAATATTAACAATTAATAAAAATCTCATAGTCATTGATGTGTTAAATAGTCATCAAGATCCTAAAAAATAGGTCAATGGTCCACACATATAGCCATGATTATGATCCCCAAATGGTTGAATAGATGAAGGGAGAGCATCATCTGAGTGTTTTTCCTCCAACTGTAGACTGTCAATCTCAAACATACCTCCCCATAGGGAGTGTCCCTTACCTTTATGGAGGGGTAGAT